>LBNU01032673.1:0-24004 GCA_014162995.1 Artemisia annua
CGCTTGAGTCTTGCCCTTAGGAAGTACAGTAGGATCTCGTTTCAGCTTAACCTTCCATGCTTCATTGAGCTCCACCTACAAAATTCATTCAACCCATCTTCACAAACCAAACCAAAACAAAACATAAACCAGAATATAGAGAAACAAAAGGGTTTCAGAATGCACCAGAAGACGAGTCACATCCTCTGCGAAACAACAAAGATCACCATCAGTGAGTGATACTAAACACATTTTGTGTCAAAACATAACAACAAAAGTAAATGAACGATAATTACCATATAGAAGCTTCACTTTCCGCTCGTATACAATAACAACTCCACCTATACAATCGAAAATAACAATTTCGTTAAATCATATTTCGCCAATACATTACTTAAACAGAACAGTACTAATTAATAAATTTACCCATGAGGATTCCAGATAGTCTAAGAGCCATTGGTACTGATGGATTCAAAATCTCTTCACTGCAATCAAATTGAAATTAAAACCATAATAAGCACTCATAAACAAATAACTAAATAAGTTAAACTGCTTCTTTTATTAAAATTCAAATAAAAACCAGATGTTGATGATGTTAAGCTTGTTGAGATTCCTCCGATTAATTTTCGCGTGCAGCGTTGCTGCCCTCCTAATTAACATCCATCCGCACAAAAACAAAAATTACATTAGCAAGAATTTACACACAGCCTTTCAAATTCACTATCTGTAAACTGATCAACAAAATGAAATCTGTATCGTTATGCAGTTGTCCTCGCTAACACAAACAATTAAAACGCTAATTATCTAACTAAAAATTTACTTAACATTGACCGATAACACACAATCTCGACACACACAATATTACGGATTCAGCGAATAAAAAATCAGCATAATTACATAATTACCCTCAGTAACACTAGCAATTAAACGCTAATCAAACCGCTAAATTACTTCCACATAAATCAGAAACACACGGTTACGGATTAACATCAAACTTACACACAGTGATTCACCTTCAGTATGTGTATAATAATCCCCAAAAATGAGATCGGTATAATTACCAAATTGCCCTCAGTAACACTAAAATTCAAAATATTTCACATAAATCGAAAACAAACACTCAGGCCTTAAAATCAAACATATGCACACAGTATTAGACCTTCATTATATGCAAATCCATCACCAAAACAGAATCGATACAAATCCGTAATTACGCAATTGCTTGATTTCGTTAACAACAAAAACGCTAATTATAACGCGAATAACAAAACTAAAATGCTTCACATAAACCAAAAACACACAATCACGGTACACACAGTGATACACCTTTACTGTGTGTAAATTAATCAATAACCAAAAACTAAATCGGTAAAATTACGAAATTACCCTCACTTACACTATCATTAATAGCTAATTAACACGCAAATAATTAAACTCAACTCAAATACTTCACATATTTCAAAATCACCAACACTAGGATGACGTCAGCATCTATAACGAACAACAAAATCACGACAAACAGTATGATGACGTCATCATCTATAACAAACCGATACGATTACACTACTACTCATTTTCAAAACAGAGTGATGACGTCATCACTTCATTCATACACCAATCAAAACTGAATAAAAACGTATCGATTATGCTTAACAGATGAAGAAGATGACTAAAACAGAGTGAACGTACCAAATTTGACCTAACGGAGCTTTACGAGCAAGTAACTGATGAGAATAAAACATTTTTTTTCACTCTGTGTGTGTGTGTATTAGTGTGTGTAAATATTAAAAAATAAAATAAAAACTTTATAAAAAAGTTGCAGGTTTATTAATGGCGGATTATTGATGACGTCATCACAGCGCGTGTGAAGATAAAAAAATAAAATTAAAATTAAAAAAAAAAATAAGTTGCAGGTTTATTAATGGAGGTGAAACGGTGACGTCATCGGATTATAGTGTGTGAATTGTGAAAGTGTGTGTGTTATTTGTGAAGATGTGAGAAATGAATATATAGGAGATGGGGGTTTATGGTGGTGACGTGGAATGTGTGTGTGTGTGTGTTTTAGTGTGTGAGAGAGAGAGAGTGTGAGTGGGATTGAAGATACGGAATAATAACTGAATTGAGGCGGGAGGTGTGAGGGAATATGGAGCATGAGGAATGAATGTTTGTGATTTTAGTGACAAAAGAGTGGGTTTTATGCAAGGGTATTCGTTTGTGCATTTGATGGTTGTAAGTTGTGCATTGGTGTAGGTACGAAGTGTGGGTTGTAGTGATCTTCTAGCTGTATGGATTTTTTGGCAAAAAGGGTGGGTTTTATTTGAGGGTATTCATTTACGCAGTGAATGCTTGTACGTTGTGTATTGGAGTAGGTACGTGATATGGGTTGTAGTGATCTTCTAGCTGTATGGGATTTTTGTGATTTTGGGTGTGGTGATTTGTGGTTTGGATGGTTGTACGTTGTGCATTGGTGTTGGTGAGTGGGATTGGATGTAGTGATTTGTTAGGTGTGTGGAGTGAAATGGGAATGACCCTGAGGAAACTTGTGCGCCACACTAAAATTGGACTATATCGAGCATGAAAATTGATATTGAAACGAAAAACGTACTCACAATGTCGATGTTGATGAAAAACGATATAGTGCAAAGTGGACAGCGAGTACTACAAATTTATAGGCGTCGTCACATCAGCATATACCCTATATAAAACTCTTATAACATAAACATCTTTCGTACTAAAACTTCTATACCTTATATAAAACCCATAACTATCGCCAACACAAATGCTAAAATCCTATAAGGCTATAAGACCAAACCACAGGTACAGTATAACATGTTATAGTGATGCCATATATGCCATTTGGGCAAATATAATCGTTCTTGGTACACTGCATTGTGCTCTCTTAATGTGCATCAAACTCAAATTTTAAACTAAGCGACACCAAAGTTTTGGTAGGCACATGGTCATCTATGTCATCAACTGTGGAGCTTTCTTAAGCATTTTACTACTATTAGATATGGTATGTGTCTTCATCTAATCTCCCTTATAACGTGCCTCCGGTAAAATGAGGGTTTCTAGCTGTTGTTACTAACGCTAAAAAAGTTTATAACCGACAAGTATAGTGGTTAAAGTTGAGTACACGCTAACTTTGTTTTGTCCCGAGTTTTGCACACTCTTAATGTTAAATTTACCTATGTTGGCTTTACTGATTTTCATCAACATTTTGAGAGGTGATCCTATAGTTGTATTTGATTCTAAGTTGTTAAAGCATAAAAGTATGTTAACATTATGCGTAAAACCAATAAAATAGCATCTTTATCAACTAAAGCATCTTTTATTTGTTAAAGAAAAGAAATAGACGCTTATTTTGGGACATTCCCAAACAAAATATAAACACTTATTTTAAGATGGAGTGAGTAACTAAAAATTATTAACATGTCCAAAAGTAAGACTACTTTTATGCTTAAATCTACGTGAAACTTGTTTATTTGTTAATGAAAAAATGATTCAATATCTCGCAACTTACTTGATTATGTCACATAATCTTTTATATAATAAAACAAAACCCTAGTGGGGACTTTCGTATTTCAAAAAGAAGATTATTTCCTTATTAGGTAATATTTTACTTATTATTTTTTAATTTAAAAATTTATAAATACGTTTTGTTGATATACTACACAAGTAGAAGATAAATAAAAAAATATATAAATAAGATGCAACTAACAATAGGATTAAACTTTTTAAATGATTATCTTTAATAATAAACAAATATAATTAAAAATCATAAATCAAACAAAACAAAGATTAATTTATTTATTTTTTAATAAATAAAAATATATCATTCAAAAAAATTTTAAAAAAATACGCACGTGCGCGGGCATTATAACTAGTAATGCTATTAGATATAAAACAAAAAATAGTTACACACAACAACAGATTGAAATAAATTTTGTAGAAAAATAAAATAAAATAAGACTATGGGATACTCTCACGTTGGGCCGTACTGCCGAAACTTGAAACGAAAAGCTCCTAACGTGTTATTTATTTATTTATTTATTTATTTATTATCGTTTCCTTCGAAATTGGATTCTTCATTCACGAATCACGATATTGGATTTTGTTTTATGGGTTTTTGTCAAGTGATATGCGTTGGACCCTATCTTTTGGTCTGGGCTGGGCTTTTTAATTAGTCGATATATGAAATCTTAAATACGCTGTAGACTGTAGTACTTGTACCAAATTGGAAAAATTTAGAGACTAACATGATTGAAAATTTAAAAACTGTGCAAGTTTGTGAGTACGTATAGCATAAAAAGCAAACAAAACTTTGTATATTTTGTAGCTTTGATTTATAGAATCGTGGTATCCGCCTCATATAATCTTTCTTGTCTATAGAGCTTATGCAAGCAACCTTCTACGACTTAATCACATATTTTTGCAATTTTGAAATAAAGACGTGACCATTTCACAATAATCAATATAAATACCTGTAAACATATAGCCTAAGTAGTCATTCATAATTTTTTTTAATAGATTATTGCAACTCGTGACACAACTATATTCAATATTATGTGCTTCTAGTCGAATGGTTGTGAGTTTAATCCTTATTAAGGACATGTAAGATATATCTGGGATGTATATATTATGAGATAGTTAGTTGGCTTAAAAAATCAACTAGTGATCATTTTTACTTAGATAAAGTATATAGGTAACTTCGAATCGAATACTTTAAATGTAACATCCTTGGCTTTTTAGCATAAAACATCTCGTTCATACTTTCAAACTCTTCATTATCAATATATAACACGTTTTTAAAGATGATGGCTCGTAAAAAAAATCCGTACAGGCTTTTTGTTTCTTGGCAAGTTAGGGTTTAAAAACAAACAGATGAAACGAAACCCAATCTTACTATTATCATGTTGGAGAAGAGTAATGATCAGATAAGTGTATAGTGTTACGGAGTACAAATTAAGACAAAAGATAGGTTTACTCTAATTATCATTATCAAGTTATACAATTCTCTCATACAATTAGATTCTTTAAACTCTCCACCTTAATTATGAGTCATATAATTTGGCATAAAACGTTAATCATTTTTTCATCTAGATTTAACCTTAAGACTATTCATTCAGGTCCGATTTTAATCATGTCGACACGAAAGATCAAACACACATGAGAGTTAGAGCTAACAAGGGACAGTCATCCACCACATTTTAACCCATGACATGTCAAAAGAAAAACATAAAACATCTTATTACAAAAATTGGAAGATGGCTAGCTTCAACATGCTATTTTGGGTGACGCGTACGAGTCATTCAAATGTTTATCAGCCTTAACGTACGAAGACATATTCAATCGCGATAAGAAGTACACGGATTACTACTTAAATTACAAACTTCATTAGCGACGCTTTAATAACACAAGGATGTATAGAAGTTGGATTGCAAATCCACTAGTTCCAACTAATTATAAGCCTCATGTTCCTATTTGAAATCCAATGAAAGGAAAGAAGTTTAGCATCGTTAATTAGAGTATGTTTTTGCGGCCTTGGAGTGGTGAACGCAATTTCATTCATATGTGACATAAGCAATGCGATGAAGATGAATGTTTTTTAGTCCCATTGTATTCCCACTTTGTTCCATTGCTCGATTGCCGCCTTACACAGTAAAAATATGTGAGCATCATGTTTCTTGGTCTTCGTCGCAAATCCATTCTCCTTTTATCCAGGTTCAGCCTCAAGGAAAGCTATTAAGTATCACCCTAATGGTACTTACAAATACTTAGTAATTAATGCACGTACAAAAACTTAAGGGTGTCTAAAGGGTAAAACCGGTAAAGCAACCATTTTATTGTCTCAGAATTTGAAGCCCCCGATTTTATAGCTCTTATATATATTTAGGCCTCCACTATACATATCGTTAAGTTTTGTGGCTATAGGCCTTATATTTTTGCTTTTCAAGCTTTTATGTTATGAGATAAAATCTAAGTAAACTTATATGAAAGTATCTATAGTTTTCTACTGTATAAAATAACGTATTAAAATAGAAACTTTCTAATTGTAAATGACTCATATCTGATCTTCGCTTTAGGCGCGAGGCTTGAGACGCTACTGCAAAAACTTCATTTGGATTTACTAAGATATGGAAACACATCCACCTTCTACAAGAGGCTATCTTATTTCAATGCGGGTTTGGATTTGCTAAGATTTTGACACGTATAAATATCGTCAAATTTGTATCCAAAAATCCCATACTAATAAACTGTGAGCGCAACATATTCATCACACACGTACCCCTAAAGTCCCAACGCCTTCTCTCATGCATACGTTCATCTAAGACCTATAACGAATGGCTAAATTACATGTGAAAAACGAACAAATAAATTAATTAAATAAAAAAAATCCTTTCATGCATTTATCACGTTTATAAGTTTGTGCTAGAAGAGTAGATGGACCAAACATTCCTGATGGTAAGTAAGTGGTAGCTATTTCAAGGACAAAATATCAGTTTTGGCCTTAACCTTCCATAATTCCAAAAGGTGGAACTTGCATGCACATGGAGTTTTGTACTCTCGTGCTTAACTAACTCAATAGAATTGCTAGAGTTTTGTTTCATATCATCATATGGAAATATCAAATGGGAATATATTAGTTACAATTTTATACTTTAAATGTGGATCCTGATTTTTTTTTTTTTTTTTCTGATTCTTTTTTGTTGGCCTCTAATTCATTGTTTGTGTATTTTTAGTGAAGAATTGTAGCTAATTGGCTACAAAAATTGTAGTCAAGCCATCCCTCAAATACTAGCGTATATTTGTGCTTTATATACGGAGTATATTTCAAGGAAGTTATATGTTGCGGCCAGTAGGCCTATATAGGCATTTTATCTACGAATTGATTGATCAGGATTACGTTTTTCATCATATAAATGCACCAAAAAATGGAAACATTTGTCGAAAGGTGAATAGGTCATATAACGGTAAACTAGATCAAATTTTCTTACTATCTTGATAATGGACAATTTATTGTGGACAACCAAAAAAGAAAGATAGATGGAAAAATAATTTGAGACAAGTGAAATATGTCCCCTTCTTCGTGTTTTATGTAAAAATGCTACTACCCACATTACCACATATATAGTTACATGTGTAGATATTATCGTACTGTGATGTAGGACCTTAACGAAGCTTCGCGCGAATTTCCTCAAACACTCTCCTATTTTTTTTGAACAGACAAACACTCCCTATGAATACCCACAAAATTTCATTTCCTAATTTTAAAATTTTCAAAAGTAAATAGAAGAACCATGAACGCTTGCAATCTCATACTCATCCTCACTCTATTTTTCACACTCAGTATCCAATCCTCATTATCATTCGAAGACAACACAACTGAGAATCAACAACACTATTTCGAACTAACACACCCACTCGTACCGGACACTGACACTCCTCCGTCATGCTCCGTTAACTTACTCAATCACACCTTCACAAACACAAGCACGAACACCACATTCACGGTTAACTATACTCCACCTCCCACCACATGTAAATGGTCCCATGCAGTTCTTGAGTTCCAAGCTAGATGTAATAGTAGTACTCCCATGCATGATCGTGTTGCTGGTGTCTGGATCGCAAGAGTTGAACTCCTGCGAACCAGTACAGCTCAGCCTACGGAAAACGGAAGCTTTTGGAGTGTGCAGAAGGATGTTAGTAAGTATAGTTCTATTATTACTACTCAGGATAATAGCACATCCTTTTCTGTTATGCTAGAAACCTTAGATAACGAAAACCTAACCGGCGTTTATCAAGTTAATGTGTCTATGCATTTTTATGATCATAATGCATTTAGGTTTCCATTATCTAGCGTTGTGGGAGATTTAGAAGGTTATAAGAAGAATAGGAAGTTGACTTCTGTTGATGATAAGGGAGTTGGAGATATGTTAGGGTTATATCCGTATGATACACATGCAGATATGATTATACCAATATCTGGTGATGAAGGGTATTGGTTTAGGATTGAGAATGAATCTGACGTTAAAAAGACGAATGTTAGTATTGATGAGAGAACTTATAAAGCTGTTCTTGAATTGTATATTTCGTCTCATGGAGAGGAGGAGTTTTGGTACTTGACTCCACCAGATTCATATACAAAATTGAATAATTTAGTAGCTGGAAAGGGTAAAGGGGCGTATCGTGAAGTATTGGTGACGATTGATGGGAAGCTAGTTGGGACAGTGATTCCTACTCCGGTGATATTCACAAGTGGGATTAATCCGTCGTTTTGGAAACCAGTTGTGGCCATTGGAGCGTTTAATCATCCGTCTTATAATATTGATTTAACTCCGTATTTAGGGCTTCTTTTGGATGATAAGAATCATTCAATTGAAATTCAGGTTGCTGAAGGTGGTTCTTATTGGCTTGTGGATGCTAATATGCATATTTGGTTAGGTAGTTCGCATGTACAAGCGATTGTTGAGTATGAGCCACCATCTATGGAGATTGAAAACGATTACGAATTCGAAGGTCTTGAAGGTGAATTCGAGATTGAAGTTGAAAGGAGCAGTTCTGCTGTTGGTTTGGTACAATCAGGTTTAGGCAATATTATAACGACAAAAGTAACCGAAGAAATAAACTTTAAAAACAAGCTCAAGTTTAAGGAACAAGGAACTAGGATAGAACTCGATCAGAAGATCAAAAGGAAAACTAAAGTAAAGATCACGGACGCAAGCGGTAACTCAATTGGGAAATATGAAATTGAAAGAACGTATCCTTTGAAGATCACGGTTGTGACTCAACCGTGGTATGGTAAAGGTATATCAACGGTGAGCACGACAGTGGTGCAAGAACGGAGTGAGAGTTTTTCTAATGAAAATGTGATATTGAGGGCTTTAAACCATGATGTGAATTGTACTGGTTCGATGTTGGTGAATGGTAATTCTATTATGTCGGGTTCCGCTGTAAATCATCAGAACTATTACTACAAGGACGGGTTTGGTTGTTATTCTCGTAAGGTCAATGTGCTGGAAGGTAATGTTGTTGCGGATGAATCGAACTCGATTTGTATCGAATAGTTTTGTGTATTTTTTAGTTTGATTGATCATTTGATCCTTTGGTATGGTCTTTGAAGTCCCTCTCTCTTAGTTCAAGAGTTTGGTATGTAGATACATACGAACTATGTAGGAGTATTTTAGTAGTATGTGTGGCTTAATATGTGTATGCCATGAATAAGTTGAGTTTTTGACATTCGAATTTACTTGAATAAAACTATGTAATAGTTCAAATTTCATGGCCATTTTGACATACATTTTTAACCTTTTATGGATCTTGAACTTGAAATTTGTGTACGAAGTAGGGTCAAACATGAAATAAAGTAGATGCTTGTCCCGGAATGGTAAGCCACACATTCTCCCTCTTATCCCAAACTTCGAAGTGCTAAACTCAAACAATAGACATATGTGCAACAAACCTCGTACATATCACACTAGTTCGGCCATATTGTATTATTGTTCATATTAGTCATTGAATTTATAACAATTACATGCATGTTTTATTCGGATGAATATTTATGCTAGTTTTACTTTATAATCAACTTGTTTTATATTCACTATTTGTTGAACTATATATGTTTTAAATGTAATAGCGGAAATTAATCTCTAATTAATCAACAAACAGATACAAATATGGTCGATATTCACAATATTTAATGCTAGTATTGCAATAGGGGATTGTTTAACTTGTGTCCTAGTAACACAAGTTAAGCACACTAAAAAAACTCTAGAACGCACGAAAAAAAATTCAAATACCTATAAAAAACGACTCAGGCACTTAGAATTTAGAAATGTTACTCAATATGAAGAAGAGCATGGTGTGAACATAGGATAAGGTTTGTTAAAGGATGAAAAGTAGCATAGCCACGTGTATCGTCTTCATTTACTGGATCCAAAGGTCCACGGAAATAAAATATTTGTGGTAGAGCTATTCTTGTACAAGAAAATGTTACTCACTTGATATAATCGAAGTGAATTGAATTACAAATATATTGTAAATCAAAGGTAATGTAACTAGTTATAATACCTGTGCACGCACAGGGTTTTTAAAATTCTGTTTTGATTATATATTATTATCGATTAAGAAATGAATCACTTGACATCCTTCAATTGGTTTTACTGGGTGGACTAAAAAAATCATATGTATATATGTTATAATCTACCTATTATTTTAAGAGAATACTTTTGGATTAAAAATTATATTTTATTATTCAAGCAATTTACGATATGTTTTGTAATTGTGGTATTTCTTTTACTTATATTTTCGTTAAAATATGTAGCTTATTTAGATAACTTTGAAGATTGATTCATTTCTTTGATTATAAATAACCATCATACCATGTTTACTAATGTACCTTTTTGTTTGGAAATTGCATTTTCATAAGTTTGTGCTATTTACTTCTCATGTTTGATCTTAAAATTACCAAATTAACATAGATGCTTACACTATAACTTCATTATTACATAAAGAAAAACAAAAAAAGATTTGATAGGTAGAACTCAAATTTAATCTTACGTTTATGTCTAATGTATAAAAAGAATTTTTCTCTGAGACCGAACTATGTAAGGAAATTATAATTACTTGTATACGTAAATTATAAATGCATGAAAAAAATGACAAAGAGTACATTCGCAAGTCTTTTACGATTGTTTGGATCCTTACCGATCTTTCACTTTAGTGCAACTTTCTTTACAATTGGCCTAAGATCATTAAGGTAAAAGACGCCCATATTTTGGACCGTTGGTTGATACCTATAGTGTTATTAATGACAGCAAACACCTGCTAAGTTTCATTAACTTATTCAAAGACACCTGCTAAGAATTCCTACCATAAAATTCCCCATATAGGCACTAAAATACATCTCTGGTACATTAAAATACATTCATGTATTATCTAAATCAGTAACTCAACTTAATTATACATTCATACTTTGAGCAGCCGTAGAAAATCCTTCCATGACAATCATGTGTTGATACTTAATCCTCTTCTAAAAACGCACACAACAAATTGTATTGCACTTTAGTGTGTGTGATAAGATCATAAAACTGCAAAACCACTTACATGTTGCATTATAGTGAGGATAACAACAAAGTTAGTTATAACATCAAATAAGAAAACTTCAGATTAGAACTAAAGGGGTGTTTGGTTATGCTTATTAAAGGTGCTTATTGTCTTATTCAATTACTATAACAGAATAAGTTTATGATAAAGCTATAAGCTTTTTTGAGAAGCTTAGTAAAAAAACCTCTGAACACACAACTAATTCTATCATAGCTTAGTGTGTTTATAGTAAAAACACAAATATTAAGTGTAGAAGTTTTCAATAAATCATGAAAAAAAGTTACTAAAAGTTGGTGTGTGTAACAAAAAAGTTAAACTATAAAAAAAGGTTACTAAAAACTATCAGCTAGATAAGGCATAAGCCAAAGTTCTGTTGAGGTCTCTTTCAGATTCTATCAAGAAGAAAAAAGAGGTTAACACATAAATCATAAGTATAGAAGAATGGTATCTCACATCCGTGATTACCAACTCAATAACATTATAGTAGTATAGTAACGTAATAACCTGATTAAAAACTATATTTGCTTGCTTAATAATTCTCATGTACATACTTTAATTCCTTTACAACGGCCAACTATAACAGGGTTTTTTTTTTTTTTNATTTTTTTTTGATGAAATATCACGTCAATGAATAAAGTTAGGTTATCACCTACATAGTTTTTCTTTTTTTGATTTAGAAGGTGATTGTTATCAAATAAGAATTGTGATGCGTGCATTTTTTTTATATATAATTTAAAGAAAACACCTTCTAAATTAAACAATGAGTATCTAACCCATGTGGTTGTTGGTTTTTTTTAATAATTAGCTTTGTATTATGTTTTTAACTGGCAGACATGCTGAGGTTGATGTTATTGTTTAACTTTAACTATTAATATCATGTTATACAAAATGTGCGAGTTTAGTAGCACATAATGATCGTTAATGAAGTTGAAATATGCTTCGTAAAGTTTTTAAAATGTTTTTTTTATGGATATTCATATATATATTTTAAATAGCAATTTCATGAGTCGTTGTTATAAGTAGAATCGCATATATTTATTTTCATATCGCAGTAACTTGTGCTTACCATTTGATATTTATATTCCCGTTACTTATTAAAACCCGTGTACGAATAAATTAAACTTTTAAATAGAATAATATGAGTCCTTATTTAAAAAAAATATTCTAATGGATGAAAGTCTACAACTAACAATATTAAAAGTAATTCGCATATTTACAAAATTTTGTAATTTAAATAGATGAAAGTCTAAACCTAATACTAATACTCATATCATTTTAAACGAAGTTCATATTATAAAGTATAAGGGGTATAAAGTGTAAGGGTTATTTGTGTTTTTTCTAAAGTTATTAAAAAACATGGAAACTTATAATTTTACACTTAGCTCCATATATTTTATGTAAAATTCAACCACTAAAGTTTTATTATTTACTTCCTCTTTTTTTAAGTTTTTGTTTTCATATATTTGACACCTATATTTTTATACATTTTTTTTCTTAACCAAATTTCTCCACCAAATTTATTAAGTTTGACCAAAATCAATTTAATTTTGACTTTCTATTGACCAATCATATTGCTTGATTTCGCCTACGTGGCAAAATCGATGCTAGCTGCTGTCATAGTACCGCTAGTTTTGCTCTCCTATTGGTCTAATTTTGTTTTCAATGAGAAGGGTTTTGTAAAAACACTCTGAAATGATGTAATTCTTTTATTATATAAAAGATTTAAACTATAATTTCATCGGTTATGCAAACCAAAAAGCTTACATAATATAATTAGAATATAATTTCATTAGATTATGTCATATTATAGCGAACTAATTAACGAGGCCTGAAAATATAAGCAAACCAATGAGTTTAAGATAAAAAGCAAAAAAGAAACACAAATGCCAAATATCTATTCAGGGTATAGTCAAACAACGTAGGCACAAGGAACATTGCTTGCTAGACGAAGATCATATCTAACCAAACCGTCATAAGAAAAACATCGGTTTGAGTAGTTATTTGGAGATAAAAAATAATAATAATAAATAAAAAATAATAAAAATAAATAAATAAATAAATAATATGCGTCTAAAGCCACACGATTATATTATTTCTAATCATGAGAAGAATCTCTATAAATAGTAATCATGAATCAGCCTCTATAGAGAAATTTCGTTTAGTCCCTTTGGACTCATATGCAAACGGTACAAGTGTACAAGATGCTTTGGTTCGAGTATTAGTATGTATCTTTTTAGTTAATCTGAATGAATTAAGCTTGTAACGATGGAACACATACTTCATTGATGAGTTGTACTTGATTAGTAATTTTTTTACCAAATTGTTCATCTTTTCAATGCAAATTATCAATTTTCCTTTTTTTCCTCATAAAGAATAGAAAATCAAAACTTATCTTCAACCGTGCTTTAATTTTATTATTATTATTATTATTATTATTATTATTATTATTATTATTTATTTATTTATTTTTTTAAGCATGACTCAGTATCCTACATATTTGTAGGATCACTATTCATCCTTTAAAAATATTATTATCATTTTTTAATATCTTTTGTTTTTTTATTGGATCATTAGTTGACATTTTTTAACTAATTTAATATAAATATGTTTAAAGTTGAAGTTTCGAGAACGTGAACCGAGATAAATTGTTTTCTGAGAATGAATGTGAATAAAAGATGTTTTTTTATCTTTCAAATTTGATGATTTACGAAGGGCATTTATTAGGCGTACAGTAAATTTTTAACAAGTTAATGCAAGCTTTCATTTATTAGGCGTACGTCCCTGATGATTTTTGAGCAAAATTCAGAAGAAATTTTCATGAGATGTTCCAATTAACCTATTGCAAACCAATAAAAACCAAAAGAATTAAAGTTCCTTGCATACTTTAGATTCAACGATCAACTACAATACTAAGAAAAAAAAAGTGGCACCCTGACCTTTTTCTTGCCATCGCATTCGTTAAGATTCAACATCTAAAAGATTTAATAAAATCATTAATAGTCCACTATTTAATTTTAAATATCAAACTATCGCTAGACGGTTTTGTGGTAAAATATCTAAAGTTTTAAATTACTTACAAAAGGTATATGTTCAAACCTCACTGTACACATATTTCAATTACGTTGCATACGAAATATCTTTCTTTTACGAATAACTTGAACATCAAAGTTTCATCATTTTCAAGTTTTATCTAAGTTTAGATATAAGACGTGACATCAAAGTACAACCAGGAAGCTTCCTTTCATCTTCACACCACCACTCTACTATAAACCTCCAAACTCCAATATTTTAACGTGTGCTCATTGTTTTCGTCGCAAGCATAATGTGTGAACATGCCCCCTCGAGGCCTCGATGCGTGTACACATATTTCAGTTACGTTGCATACAGAATATCCGTCTTTCACGAATAACTTGAACGGACAAAGTTTCATCATTTTCAAGTTTTATCTAAGTTTAGATATAAGACGTGACATCAACGTACAACCAGGAAGCTTCCTTCCATCTTTACACCACCACTCTACTATAAACTTCCAAACTTCAATATTTTAAAATGTGCTCATTGTTTTTGTCGTAGTCATAATGTGTGAACATGCCCCCTCGAGGCCACGATGCGTGAAAAGAGGTCGTACTACGCGTAGTCTAGCAAACACCTTTAGACTAAAGGTAATAGGTCATTGTATAACATGTATATGTCACGAAAGAACGACCGTCCTTGTTAATACGTGGTAACAAGATTTTTTGGGTGCTTAGGTCATCACAACCACTAAACTGATTTTTATATATATATTTTATGTGTGTGAGTCAATGTTTTGAAAGGCTGAAGGCGCACTAAGGCGTAAATGGCTTATGGAGACTTGAGGCGAGGTGCAGATCAAGCCGCGAGCTTCATGAATATTAGGCGCAATAAATTGAATAAACTTTTAAAAGTTTTGCATGACAGTTTATGTATTAATGATGACTTAAAAGTACTTTAAAATACTTAATATATCGAAACGAGTCTCAGATTCAAACCCAAAATATTAACCAATGTATCAAGATGATCGATGACATAATGACATTTTGTTATCTATGCTCAAAATTGGAGAGGTTTGTATATAGACACTTGAATTGAAGGATAAACTCTCAAATTGTATGATTTAGTTAATTTATAGGTTATGTTTCACTAATATATGAGGTCGATGAATGTTAATTTTGAAAAAAAAAAAAATGTTCAAAACTCGTCACCTCTCCTAGTTAGTTTCTAAAGCCCAAGGCACCACACATCTTGTGAGCCTTATGCATATGTGGAGCCTCGATCCAAAAAAATCCATAGAGCTTGAGCCTTGAGCTGAGGCGCAATGGTGTGAGTTTATTTTGAGTTATGTTTATACTTAAGTGGGCCACATTTGTGCGATTGATTAAGTGGTCGCTACTATTATTATTTGGCAGTTTATCTGATGAAAAGAGTAAGGGTGTGTTTGGTTTGTATAGGGGTTTAGATTTGAATTTGGATTTGGGTTATGATATGAGTTTAGTATAGAGTAAAAATAAATATGAGAGAAATAATGTTTACACAATAGTTTTTTTTAAGTAAATGTAAAATAAAAAAATATTACTTATATTAAAAACATGTATATATGTGTGAAAGCGAAAGAAAGAAGTACATAAATTTACTATGGCTATGTTTGGTGACACATGGTAGTATCAGTAAGCAATAGTAGTAGCAGTAAGCAGTAAGTAGTTAGTAGTAAGTAGTGGCAGTTAACAGTAGCTGTTTTTATAAAAAACCGTAGATGTAACTGTAATTATAAAATGTAAAATTACGAAAAAAAGACATATACACATTGAAACAAAAATATCAAACAAATAATAATTTTATTATTTATAATGTACTCATTAATGTTACATGCTTAACATTACATAAACACCATGATACGCTAGTTATAACTTATCGGCAACGTGCGTGCCGTATTGATGTGGCAATATCATTACGAATTTGTTTCATCTCATTAGATGTTCCACTAGAAATATCTTCATTATTTGTAACCGAGCCACGAACATCACGAAGTTCATCACATCCCATGTATTTTGGATGTTGTTCGAATGTAGTGAAACCACGTCTTCCCTGTCATTATTACAAATATATTTATGCAAAGCAAATGCCTCGATAATTATATCATGTTGAGTTTCCACACTATATTTACGCATCGATATAACAAGTAAACCGTAAAAGAGGTGATATATAGACCTTGTTAGTATCTGTTAATAGAAAGAATAAACTTCTTTTCTGAATTCTAATCCTAATACGAATAGTTTAAATGAAAAGAATAGAAAATGACATAAAAGACTCTAGCGTTGCTTCCTCAAGTGGAATTGCAACTACGATAACATCATGAAGGTATGGATTCTCTCTTTGTAGGTGGATTATAAATATTATATTTGAGGATATATGTGTAATTTCATATAAATAATTAAAAGGAGGCTATGAGCAATTCTAGAATACTTATTCATGAATCATTTTAGATTTGATCAGTTAAACAATATTAAAACGTTAGTTGAGGTGTTGCTAAACAAGCTTTTCATCTAAAATGCTTACCGCTAATCGTTTATCGCTCCTAAACGCTTCCAAATGCTTGTTGCCAAACATGACCTATGTGTAAGAGAAGTGATTAATAAAACCCAATAAGCTTCTCAGCTTTTGATTGTGCGGGTCTTTTCCATATTATCTACATATTTTACGACTCAATTAGAGGTGATAATTTGTGCCCAAAATAAAAAATAAGTTTTTATTAGCTAATTTGTAAAAGATTTGGACGCATTTAGCATTTTTTTTTAAAATGCGCATGTAGGACCCATTTAAAAGTTAAATGTGCATTGACAGTCACATGTTTTCTCTCAGTTAGAGAACATTACAATTGTTTATAAAAAAAACTTACTGATATAATATATTTAGTTATTTAAATATGAATGCTTGAAACATGCGCACTAAGAGAACATCACAATTGTTTATAAAAAAAACTTACTGATATAATATATTTAGTTATTTAAATATGATATAATATATTTACTGATATAATATATTTAGTTATCTACATTGACAGTCACATGTTTTCTCTCAGTTAGAGAACATTACAATTGTTTATAAAAAAAACTTACTGATATAATATATTTAGTTATTTAAATATCTTCGGATGACGCCACTTGTTGATACAAAAGTTGGGCAAGGCTTGGCTTGAGTACCATTTCGGGTATGAGTGCTTGAAACCTGCGCACTAAGAGAAACAAGAAACACCGTTAGGCTTATCGAGGGATTGTTTCCCCCGATTATCCTCCGGCGTGAGAGTAAGTAATCGAGTTTAGGTTAAAGACTTGTGAGTTAGGGTTTGATATCGTACCTGTAGAGGACCTAGGGGACCTCTATTTATACACACGAAGCCCTAGTTGGTTTCGTGTTCCCCAATCCTCGGTTATCCGATATCTATCAAAAGAATAAGAGATATCGTATACCAAGTATGTAACCGTGTATGGGCTTGGTCCTTCGTGGGCCCAATCAGTCCACTCGTGGTGGGCTTAAGTGAGATTTCGTATTCGTGGGCCTCGCGGGCTACGAATGTCATTATAATGGCCCATTCGTGGTGGGCTTGCGTATTAGATGGGTTCGTGACCTGAATCCATACCATACGTCATCAAATGAGGTGTTTCGTTTATAAATTTTCTTTTTCTGTCGTGCTAAGCTTCTATAAAACGATTCGTATAACATGAACCTGTTTAAGCCGTGCTTGTTCGGGCGCGAGCCCAAACCCATTTAGACCCGTAGGCCGACCTGCCGCAGGTCGCCCGTTTTGCCAACGCTAGACTCAACCAGAACCTCATGCGCAAAACCCACCAACCAAACACCCCCTAAATGCTGATACCACACGTGGGCAAAAAAAAACTTGATACAATGTTTTGAGTTTGTCACATGAATGATCAAAGTACAACAAGGAAGCTTCCTTCCTCCTTCTTCATCTTCTATAAACCTCCAAAAACTCCATATCATTTATCCAAAAATTTTTTTTAAAAAAAATGCATCTCACCAATCTCATCATCCCCATCCTTATCTTCCTCATCACACTCCCATCATCCCACTCTTCACCCCCACATTTCATAAAACCACAATCCAAACACCCCCTCAACAAAGACACCCCCAAAAAACAGTTCTTCACACCCAAACACCCACTCCCAACCGACGCCATTTCCCCATCATGCTCAACCCCCCTCCTCACCAACCAACCCTTCGCCAACACCTACAACACCCCACCCGCCACAACCCCCTACTCACCCGCCACGTGTCACTGGTCCCACGCCGTCCTCACCTTCCAAGCCAAGTCCAAGGCGAACAGTACGACCGCATTGCCGCTGTTTGGGTTGACGGGGTTGAGCTTCTTAGAACCAGTACTGCTCAGCCTGACGGTGACGTCATCTTCTGGAATGTTCGGAAAGATGTCACTAAATATGGCAGTGTTCTCAAGAAAGATGACGTCACTGTTTCTGTTATGATGGAGAACATTGTGAACGAGGAGTTTACTGGTGTTTATTATGTTAATGTGAGTTTGGATTTTTATAAAGTTGACGGCGTTAAGTTGCCGTTAAGTAATGTGTTAGATTCTGTTAACGCCGTTAAGTCTCCGTTAAGTAGGAAGTTAGGTTCTGTTAATGGGGGTGAGGAATTGGGGTTGTATCCGTATGATAAGGCTGCGGATGAGATAGTGCCGATATCGGAAAGTAAGGGTGTGGAGGAGGGGTTTTGGTTTCGGGTTAAGGATGAATTTGATGTGAAGACGAAGAAAGTGGAGTTTAGTAAGAAGACGTATAAGGCGGTTCTGGAGGTTTATGTTTCGTTTCATGGAGATGACGAGTTTTGGTATATGAATCCTTCGGATGAGTATGTGGAGAGTAATGGGTTGGATACGGGGAGGGCGCACGGGGCGTTTAGGGAGGTTTTGGTGACGATTGATGGGGTGTTGGTGGGAGGTGTGGTTCCGTTTCCTGTTATTTTTACGGGTGGGATTAATCCGTTGTTTTGGGAGCCGGTTGTGTCGATTGGGGCGTTTGATTTGCCGAGTTATGATATTGATTTGACGCCGTTTTTAGGGATGGTTTTGGATGGGAAGAGTCATAAGATTGGGATTCAGGTTGCTGATGGGATATCGTTTTGGCTTGTGGATGCTAATTTGCATATTTGGTTGGATAAAAAGGATGTGAAAGCTGAGATTGTGAAATCTAAAGTTCCGGATATGGAGATTGAGCGTGAGAATGAGTTTGTGTTGCTTGATGGTGAGTTTGAGATTGAAGGAGAACGCGAGAGTGAAGTTACTAGTTGGGTGAATTCGAGCACAGGCAATTTAAAAACGGTATTTAGTGAAAAAGTTAAATTTAAGAACAAGCTTAAGTATAAAGATCAAGGTACTAAGACGGATCTTGATCAGTCCTACAAAAGAAAAACGAAACTAAAGATCACTAATGAACACGGTCTTTTGATTGAAAGTTTAGAAGTAAAAATAAAGCATCCATTGACGATCACAACTGAAACTAAGCCCGGATCGGAAAAAGATACTTCTGTGATGACCACAGAAATGGATCAAGAACGTAGTGAAAGGTACTATGGTGATAAAATTTCACGGGTTTTGAGTCACAAAGAGAAGTGTACTGGTTTGATGGTGGTGAAGGGTCATAATGTTCTATCAGGTTCTGCAGAGAATCATCAGGACTATAATTATCAAGATGAGTTTGGTTGTTATTCTCGAAAGGTTGATGTGGAGTCTGGTAACGTCGTTGGGGATGTAACGGGCTCGGTTTGTAACAATTTGTTCTGAGTTTGTCAGTGTTGCTTTTCCACTGCAATTGTTCATTTGTTTAGGGCAATCAAGTATTCCCGCTATTAGTTGGAGTTAAGTTGTGTTTATGTAGAGTATAACTATGTTAGGTTTATGTGTCTGTAGTATGTCTCAGACATACATAAGTTGTAAGATATCGGTATGTAGGTTCAGTTATGCATCCTGAATAAAACGTTGCAGTTGCTCACGTTTCTTTGACTATTTCAAGAGACGGAGTACATTTTCTAACACACTGTATTAAATTGATTGTCGAAAGATACAATGTGATGTATAATACCATGGCTTTGTATCTAGCAACAAAATTAACGTACTGTTATTGAGCAGAATCCTCATCTTGTGTAGAGATACAGGGGGTGTTTGGATGTCTCTGAACTAAATAGACAGAGTATTTGGATTGACTGTTTAGCTTTGCATCATCAGTTTCACTTTCCGAATCTACACATGGAAGGTTTTTAACCTTGTTAAATTAGACTGAGATGAGATCAGAGTTATGTCAATTTTTGGTATCAGAAAGATATGTGCTACTTAAAATGTGATGTAATTTTTGGAGAGATTGACTTTGTGATTTGTGGTTGAACTTTGGCTTGGGTGATTATCAGCACTTTTGGTTTGAATTTGAAGACATCTTAAATCAAATATTTGAGTTTTCCTCCAGAATTAGTGCACAGGTTTTACACATCACCTAATGCTATTATACTCCCACACAGGCACAAAAAATGTTGACAAGTATCAATAGTGTACCATGAATAATTTATGGCAACAACAAGCCCGTCTAGCTCAGTTGGTAGAGCGCAAGGCTCTTAACCTTGTGGTCGTGGGTTCGAGCCCCACGGTGGGCGTTATAACTTTTGGAGTCCGTTTCTTTTTTAAATACTCATATGTTTTTTATGCCAATAAAGTTTGTTGCAGGAGAAATATGAGACTGAATATGATAAATAAGTCTTAACTCGGTAAGCATTTAATTTTCCGTATAAGATCTAAGTAACAAGATCACGGTTTTAACAGTTTATCTTTGCTTGAAATTACTCATTTTGAAGGAAAGAACTTAGACAGTGAAACAATAAACATTAACTAATGGGCTAAGTGAAACCATATAACTAAAAATTCATAACAATTAAAAAAGTAAAACTGTACGCCCACCGTGGGGCTCGAACCCACGACCACAAGGTTAAGAGCCTTGCGCTCTACCAACTGAGCTAGACGGGCTATTTTCTTATGTTGGTTCAATTGTAACAATATATCAAGTCAGCCTAGTAAGCGACATATATGAGGACTTTAAGTAACTTGTTATGAACTCAAGCAGTCAAGCTAATGTACTAAATAAGCTTGAAGTTCAAGTTGACCAGCTCTAGGCCTTCAAAAATGAGTTTATCGACTTTTTCAAATTCAATAAGCCCATAAGCCAAAGAAATAAGCTAATCCAAACACCCCCTTCATGTTACCACTATTGTTTTTTTTTTTGGAAAGGCGGGATGTTACTACTATTGTTAATGACTTTATGTGGCTTTTTATCACCAGCTTTTCATTTCCCACTATGTTGGGTTGTGTACTTGTGTAAACTGCTAACTGTAAGTTCTGCAGCTATTGATCGTCTTCCAAATCTACCTAATCTTTGGTATCACCGTTACTTTCATTGTCTAGTGTTTTTTGTGGGGCTGATACATCACTTTAGTATCCTGCTTAGCCCATTGTAATAAAGGTTCTGATTGCAATTTTATGTCGAAGGAAAAAGCCTTAAGGGTTTCACACACAGCTCCATGAAGGAAAAGCCCATTGTAAGGCCGGATACTAAATTGATGGCATGTAAAAGGAAGGGGGGTATGTGGTTAAATGGGACGGAAGGAAAAAGCCTTAAGGTTTCACACATAGCTCCATGAAGGTATAACATTTTGTCCAACTCTTCTACATGCCAGCTCTCACCTGCTTTTACATCCAAATGTGTGTGATTGTGTGAATCTCTTGGAGAACCTTATCTTCTACAATAGGGTTTGTTGCTAGAAGATAAAAGAACAAGATAGAGCGCTACTCATGGTACCTTTTCCTGCAGCCATCATATTCAATAAGTAGTCTCTTAAGAAATTTTGAAGGATTCAAAGATACGCCGCTATAAACTTTAGAATTTGTCACTAAAGCTGTGAAAAATGTGAATTTTACCTCCTCGTGTTCATATTCCATGTTATAGTACTCATTTTGTTTCTGGTCGAAAAATTTGCATATGAATTGATCCATTTTCCATGCATTGCTCAACTTATCTCTTTCCCCATTCTTAAGATTTGCTGTAAACTCCAAAGCCATCGGGGTGTAAAATGCCTAACCCAAAGAGCTTCCTCACCATCTCCCAAGGCTTTTAGATATGGAGGGTTAGAAAAATCAAGAGACAAACTTTGCAGGTCTTCACCAAAGAGTATCTTGCATATTGTGTCAAACGTAAACCTTTGAAATATATCTTGCAAATCGATCAGTTTCACCGCCATTTACACAAATGGATTCAAGTACAGGTAAAAGCCGGTTTTCCACATTGTCCCAAATATACATTGAAATCCACCATGTCTTACCATCAGAAGTGAGGATCGATGCCATTTCCTAGGATATCGAAGATATTATGAAACATGTCACCTTTAGGGTAGTTAACAAAGTTTTTGCTGAGAACGTGATTGATATTTATAGGATTGGTGGTTAATTATGAGCATATTCTTGTTGGTGAACCAAGGGCCTTTCCACATGTATGTATCACCAGTATGCATCAAAATTTTGGTTGCGTGTTCATGGAATCGATGAAAGTTTACAAGTAATATTGGCATCATACCAACAATCGGCCATGTTGTAGGGATAACATTTCTCCCGTTTTGATGTTTACATAGAAATAATAAAAATGAAATCGGATTGAAGATTATATATGATCAAGTATTCAAGGAATGCCATGGCCAGAAAGATAAGAGATATCTTTTTGTATGACAAGATTACAATGAGCCAATGAGTACTGGTGTATAATTGTGATATGCTGGTTGATTTTTTATGTAAGGCATACGAGTTTACTTAAATTTCTGCAAACATTGCATGATTTTTATGGTGGCATGAGCCTTTCTAATTAAGTGGTTCATTAAAGGTTAAGAGCACAAGCGTCGTTTCGTGTTATAGGTAAATCCAAACCCTCTGCTTCAGAATTACGTTTTGTTACAACATTATAAATTTTCAAAATGCATATAATATATTTTCAATAAGCAGTCTCAAACACTCCCTTATATATTTTGCTTTTATAGTTTGCTTTCAATAATCATATAATATACTAATACGGTTGAAGTTGAATCCATCTATATTTTGCTTTTATAAGTTTAATTCTTTTATATCAAATCCATAATGAGTTATGACTTTGAAAAACTATAATATATGAAATTATCATAAAATAGAAAACTGAACGATTGAGCCACCTACGTCATTTTTAAAGGCTACTACACAAACACCCTGCTTTAAATATATAGATAGATAGAAGATTAGATCATTCTTTAAATTCACCGAACATAGAAGTTAATTACATGTGATCTCTCCTTTTCACATTATTGCTAACAAACGTAGCGCATTTATTAGGCGTTTGTGTCATTGCACGTTACGTACCACGTACCTATCATCAGATGAATACTTCTTATATCCCAGATGTTAGCGAACTGCACAAATACTTTTGCTAATAAAGAGACCTATTGTATTATCAATTTTTATTTTTGTTGATTAATGCTTGTGTACTCGTAATTCTTGTTAGTTTGGATTGGTTCAGTTCTGAACGTGCTATGGCCGTACTATCAGATTGAAAGCGAGCAGCCCATTTTGCGTCTACTGTTGAGGTAAAATCTTGCGACTACCCCGAACAAGCAAAGTGAATCCTTCGGACCGTGCTGTCCTTCGGATTCTGGATGTCCTACCGTATGCTTCTGTCCTTCCGATTACCTATAAGACAGAAACGTCCGTTAGACTCGCCCCGGGAATGTATCCCAGGACCAACCTCCGGCGTGAGAGTAAGTATGGAGCTCTAGACAGAGAAAGTATGAGAATAAATAAGTAAGAGAGAGAGAG
>LBNU01032673.1:37509-49266 GCA_014162995.1 Artemisia annua
ATATCTTTTATATAATAAAACAAAACCCCAAGTGGGGACTTTTCCATTTCAAAAAAACTAAACCATACCTTATTTAGTAATAATATTATTTAGAAAAAAAGATTATTTTCTTATTAGATAATATTTTATATTTATCCATAACACAAGTAGAAGATAAATACAAAAAATATAGATAAGATGCAATTAACAATAGGATTAAAATTTTTAAATAATTATCTTTAATAATAAAAAAACTATAATTAAACATCATAAATCAAACAAAACAAAGATTAAATTATTTGTTTTTTAATAAATAAAAATATATGATTCAAAAAATTTAAAAAAAAAAAACCCGCGCGTGCGCGGGCATTATAACTAGTATCAATATACATAAGTATCCAATGCATAATATATATATACTGTATAAAGTCGACACAAAAGTAGTAAATATAAAAACATGCATCGTCATGTACTCATAATGACCTCGTTACTATTTTGTATTTCTTATCAAACCAAATTATAAATAAATCCTAAACAAAAACATGGTAAATGCATGTATGGCACGGCCAGGTGATCAGGAGTTTGGTCCACCTTTACCCTTTCTTCTTCAAATTAAGTGGGAAGCCATGTCACTGTAAAGTACAACAGGGTGGTATTAAATTGACTTTATTTATTCATAAATTGTTTTTAATCGATTAATTGTTTGATGATGACCACCACCGAACCCAATGCATAACCTTTTATGTTTAAACAGGCAAAATTACCTCCTCCACCCACACACATACACATACACATACAAACGGTCATTTTTGAATTTTGTTAAAAAGAATGATTTTGATAAATGGTCGTTTATCTACGTAAAAAATGTATTTCAACCGTAATTGAGATTTTGGAAAATTTGACGCGCAAGGACTATATATTCCGCACCATAAATTTTGATGAGTCATAAAGAAAAAAGTGTTAGATCACAATATTTTATTTCTAAACGAATCATAGGTGGACCTATGATTTTTGTTGCCCAAAATATCAGTTGTGCTCACCATTGTTAAAAATAAATAAATAAATAAATAAAATAAAAAATAAAAAGTTAGAGCACCATATTTAATTGCTAGACGAATCAGAGGTGGACACGTCATTTTTATGCCCAAATGGTCACTATTGCACACCATTGTTAAAAAAAAAGGTAGTTAGAGCACCATATTTAGTTGATAAACGAATCATAGTTCGACACGTCATTTTTTATGCCCGAATGGTCACTATTGCACGCCATTGTTAAANAAAAAAAAAAAAAAAAAAAAAGTTAGGGCCCCATATTTAGTTGATAGACGAATCATAGTTCGACACGTCATTTTTTATGCCCGAAAGGTCAATTTTGCGCTCCATAAAAGCTATATGACAAAACACTCTTCACTTTTACCTCCTTTTACAGACATACTATTTTATTCAAAAAAAACCTCACGTGAACCCTCTTCATTATTTGATGCGCATGGACAATGTATTGGGCACCAAATTGGACAAAAGTGCTAAAGGTACTATTTTGGGTATCAGTTAGTAAATCACTCATGTATTTGGTTCGTATTTGTAATTAATTTAAAAACTAAATAAATTTTATCATTCTATATACATATACATGCATTTATATTCCGCAATTTTTATTCACAACTTCAAACATTATCTTGCTCAATATCTACGCAAATTAAACAAAATATTTCTCATTCCTAATTTTTCAAATGGATACCAATCATTCATGTTCACTGACTCATTTTAAGACGAAGAAGTTAATAGTATGAATTTGTCAGTTTTAAAAAGTGCATCATTGCTTATTAAGAATAAGCGAAAAGTAAAATTTCGCAAAGTACAAAATACATCGTAAGTAGAGCTCGTTACGATGTTCATGATTGTTTACTTGCGGCTTATTTTAGGGAGTATCCAATGTACGATGCATATACATTCTGGAGGAGGTTCTGAATGAGTCGAGAACTACTCACAAGCATAGTTGAAGATATAACTAATCATTGTGAATTCTTTCATCAATATGATTGTACCGGAAGATAAGGCATTTCGGTATTGATAAATTGCACCTCCGTAATTCGTCAATTGACATATGACACCATTCCTGACGCCCTTGATGAATATTTGCAAATTGATGCAAAAGCTTCCCTTGATTCTTTTGGGTATCTTGTAGGTCTGTTATGGAAATATATGGAGCAGAGTATTTGCGAAAAGCTACTTACATTGATGTGGAAAAACTTTATCAGTTTCACGAAGAAATCACAGGTTTCCAGGAATGTTATGAAGCCTTGATTGTACGGATTGAGAGTGGTTTGATTGTCCAAATGGATATCGCCGGCAATATTGTAGATATGATCATAGTCCGAATCCATTCATTTTGCTGGAAGCTGTTGCTCACAAAAATGAATATGACACACATTTTTGTGTTTATGGGGTGTACAACGATATCAATGCCAGGTTCCGTTTGTGGTTAATATAATGGTGTAAGTGACATATGGGGATATTATCTTGTTGGCGGAATATATCCGGAATGGGTAACACTTGCTAGGTCAATTTCACATCCACAGATGATGACAAGCGAATACGGAATAAATGAATGAATGAAGCGGCAAGGAAAGATGTGGAGCGAGTGTTTGGTGTTCTAAAAAAATGTGTTATATTAGCTAATTTCGCACGAGCAAAATAAAGAATATGATGTATACATGTATCATATCATATAATTTGGTTGAACACAGTTTCCTATATAGTTTAGTTTAGTTTTTAATATATATATAGTGTTAAATTTTTAATGCAATATTTTTAATTACGAATGAATGTTTAATCTAGTTTAAATAGAATTCGTTAACAAATGCGTTTTATGGTAGGTCTGGTGGTGACCTTTAAACCTGTTTGGTTGTGGGTTTGATGATGTATTAAACAGTGATGCGACACTGATGTGAAGGTGATAGATTTGGTAACTATAACACCTAGTCTTATTACATATGAATCATGTTGCCTCGAGTAAGTAATCCATTGCAAAATCTGCTATAACTAGTTGTAAGGTTTTTAGGTTGTTCACAATGGTTCAAACCTCGATAAGTGTGTACATTTGAGGATGGTCAAGGAAGAGTCAGAGCGATCCCGAGATTAAAAATGTGAGATCACGTACATCTGAGTTAAAAACATGCACCATTCCCGAGTAACTTAAACAGAGAAAACATCATTCCTTTACTCATTTAGTTTGCTTAACTAATAATGACTCAATGATACTCAACCCTAGAAAATGAGAGTTTACAAATTAAGTTCGTTCGTGCTTTGTGATTTTACATTTATACTTAGTAGCATTACTCTTTTCCAAATTACACGTTCACTTTTAAATAAAGTTTGAAAAACCATCATTAACTACTTTCTTCACTAATCAAATATCATTCTATCAACTAACGAGTTTTTATAAGTTAAAATATAAAACTATGACAAACATCTATTAGACAATCCAAATTAATAACGTAAACTTACAAATATTCAACTCAATTCATACTGTTGGGTCACTGAAAGTACCCAAGCGTTCTTTAACTAGGATTTGAACATAAAATAACCTAAGTGTTAGATTCCCTTAAACATAATCAAGTCACTGAGTGAACAGTCACTCAGTGAGTCATCTTCAGGATGTTTAGAACAAGCCTAACGAAGAAAGGTTTTCCATTCAGTGAGGCGGACTCTCAATGAATGGCATCTAAGCCAAAGAAGAAGATGATGGATTCAGTGAGCGATGACAATAGCTCACTGAATCCCCAAGTCTCCTCACCAACTATGAAGACTGAAGAACGCCTCCTGAAGACTGAAGAATAGGCGGGATTGGGTGGGAAAGTTTGAACCGTTCTAATAAAGTGCTTTATCAATTTATAAGTCAAACTTTCCTTATTTGGCTACAATCCAGCCTAAGCCTAAAAAGGTTATCTGTCTTCTAACCCAATATGGGTTGCTTTCAACAGTAAACAAGATCTTCTAAAGATTTATCTTATGAAGTCTTTAATCCATTGGACAATAGTATGTATTATACTTGTGTATAAATAGGATCATAAAGAGGAGAAAAAGTTAAGTTTGTGTAATTAATGCTTAGACATTCACAAATCCTTTTCTCCTCCAAAGAACATGCCTGTACTCGAGATAGCTCGATTGTACCTTAGTTGTCACTTAAGCATAGCTTAAGTTTAGTGAGGAGAAACACACCATACTTGTCACTTTAATCCCAAGTGTTTATTCCGCAAACACTTGGGTATAATTCTTTGATTCATTTCTAATAAGAATTAAACGTTGAAAATTACCTTGTGTTTTGATTTACGTTTTACTATTATATCTTGGTCTTATCAAAGAACTTCATTACATCATTATGCCATAATACACGTTTAGATTAACTTCATAGTTAACTTAATCGGGCAAACGGGACCAACACATACAAACATATTGTAAGGTAATGTTTGGTTAGGGGTGTGAACACTGTGCGACTGGATTTTGAACAAAAATTGTTGTTTGGTAGCAAAAGAGAATTATTCGACACTTTCCCTGACAACTTTTTCCAATTCATACGAAGTTGAGGGGTTTATAACAAAACCTATGGGACCCACCTGAAAACTTTGTTATCAGCCACACATATCATCTTATCTCTCTCATACTTTTATCAAAGAACAATTTTAAATTCATTATTAATTTTAAATTATATAAACTTTTAATTATTTATTCATTTTCTCTCTCCCTAATTTCTATCAAATTAATCCCAAATTCAAATCCGATTTTAAATCCACCCGCAAACCAAACGCACCCTAAAAGTTTAAACACCCACCCAAACCACCTCTTCTTCCCCAAAAATTTAAACAATAACAATAAATAAAAAATCATGTAACGTTACATCTGTTCAAAGGGATCAGTGTAGTCGTGATTTTTAGCTACCTCACAAAAGTGAACACAACAAAAGCGGACTTATATAATTTAAATCTCATTAATGATCTATTTGCTCAAAATAGTTGCACAATCTTAAAATTGAATGTTTAGTCGGTCTATTATTCTTGAAACCAAACATATTACGAACCAATTAAGGTTTCCGATCAACAACGTTTTGTAAAACGAAATAAACAAAAACGTATACCATAGCATAAAAGTTATGCATAATCGAAACCTTCCATACAGCATCACATCTCTTTAATACCAAATAATTCCTAATGGTACAAAACTATTTACATGCCATAACAATATAACATCACCTCATTTATTAACCTTATGAAAAGTTGAAAATCACATTAATACAACTTACCTGGCTAGCACCTTCCATTAAAATCCCAAAATCACAATAAATTGTACACTACATATTCGTCACACATACAATATCAATGTAATGAGTAATGACGCATCAAAAGTTCAAAATAGAAGGGCACGTGGAGCTTGCATGAACTAAACACTTCACTAAGCTACATCAACAAATTCTTGTTAGAAATGATTGAAATTTTCTAGATACTGATTTGTGTTTAGAAGTCTATTTTCTTTCTCTTTTGATCGAAAAAAAAAAAAGAAAAAAAAAAAGAAAAAAGACATAAACTAGAAAAGAAAGATAACGAGAGTTGCAAGTTTACATCGCAAATGTTAGTTTGCACATCACAAACACTATTATGCGTCACTCGGTCACTCCTATTCCTCCTTGCTATATGCGATATTTCCCTCAAAATGAGTTACATAAATCTCGATAATCATAATGGTAACTGTTATCCAAGAAAGCAATGAATCTCACCAATTTTACTAATATATCGTACATTAATCAATGATCCCATATTTGACAATGTGAGAAGCACAACAATTTTTTTTCTTATTAACACAAGTTAATGATTGATTTGTTAGTTAAGTTCAGCTAATGAAAACTAATTTTCACTAATAAAACTGTGACAAATAAAGTTTCAGTTATAAAACTCAAAATTTTTACTCCTAGTACTAAAGTGTTTGTATCCTACATTACAGTCAAGGTTAAGTATTTCGCCTATATAAACTATAAAGTTACGACAAAATACCAAGTAGACTATGCACCAATTTCCGTTAAGTTGACAAGTAGCACTCGGTATGGGGACATTTAACATGCTATTCGTCCATTTTTTTCGTGTCATTCGTGAGCCACCGTACCGGCCAACATGCCAAATTTGTGCCAAAAGACTTTGAGTCACTCCACTAACTCATGCCAAATGCAACTTCTTATTCTTTTTTTCATTTTATTATTATTATTATTATTATTATTATTATTATTATTATTATTATTATTATTATTATTATTATTATTATTATTATTTTTTATTGTGAGTGAGTGGTATTTTAGTAGGGTATTTTGTGGGACCCAATAATATGTTAGTGGTGTGTTATGAGTGAGGGTGTTTGAGTAATTGGTGTATTATTTGGGAGGGGTATGATGTGGCACTGAGGTGACATACCAATAACGTGTTAACGGATCACATGATACCCAATGCTCTAAAAAAGCTATACCTAATGCAATATTATAATAAGCGGTTAATACTTTGTTTGATACAAATCTCGATATCAAAATAAGCATCTTCATGTTAATCTCGTTATCAAATAAAAATATACATGTAACGCTTAGAGAACTCGGTGCAGTGGTTTTATGGCATGTCATAAGGTGTTTCTAAGGCTGCATGCAGTAAGGAATGCCGATCGACTTGGGCGATCGATTCCCAGTCGATCGGCCTACTGTGGCTATTCGATCGTGGGGCGATTTTTTTTTTTTGTACTTGGTCTTGGGAGCGATCGAGTACTTTGGCTTCTTTTTTTCTTTGTTTCACATGTATGTAGCACAACTTATGGCTTCCTAGTATCATACATACATAACATGAAATTTGCACAATACCAAACTTATAGATAGGGGTGTAAACGAGACGAGACAATTCGCGAGCTACTCGAGATTGACTCGTAAACTACTCGAAATCGACTCGACGTAAACGAGTCGAGCTTAAGTTCGAGCTACTCGAGTATATTTTCGAGTCGAGCTCGAGCTCAAAAATACTCTGCTCGTGAAGCTCGCGAGCCTTAACGAGCTTCAACTAAATTACACTTTTATCCTTTTATAAACATATATTTACTTAATTTTCATACAAATCAAGTCGAGCCGAGCTTGATATGTCGAGTATTCATCGAGTTCGAGCCTTAAATATGAAAATAATTGAGCTCGAGTTTTATATAGCGAGTCGAGCTCGAGCTCGAAATTTAAAGCTCGACCGAGCTCGAGTCGAGCTTCGAGCTCGAATTTTAGTATTCGANTTTATCCTTTTATAAACATATATTTACTTAATTTTCATACAAATCAAGTCGAGCCGAGCTTGATATGTCGAGTATTCATCGAGTTCGAGCCTTAAATATGAAAATAATTGAGCTCGAGTTTTATATAGCGAGTCGAGCTCGAGCTCGAAATTTAAAGCTCGACCGAGCTCGAGTCGAGCTTCGAGCTCGAATTTTAGTATTCGAGTCGAGCTCGAGCTTGGCAGTACTCGGCTCGACTCGACTCATTTACACCCCTACTTACAGATATTTGAAGCCCTACTTGTTTACATACATATATCTTGAGCAAAATTGGTGTCACTTGCACCAATTTGTTTACGCACATATATTTGAAGCCATGCTTCCTAGTATCATACATATATATAACATGAAATTGGTGAGTCACTTGCACCTATTTGTTTACAACTTGACTCGTGTCATGTCAAATGTCTTGATGAAGTTTAAATTTGTTTTAAATATTCTTTTGAAAAATAATTAATCAATGAAATTTGAAAAATAATTAATCAAAAGAATATAGACATACATTGTTTTAATGTTTTAATTAGAGAAATTTAAATTTGTTGTTAAAAAAAAAAAAGAAAAAGAAAAGTTGAACTTGGTCGCATTTACTGGGGCATCCAATCATCTGCAGGTCGCCGGAGAAAAAAAAATAACCCGGCAAGGAAAATGAAAAGGATTGGGTTGGCTTACTGTAAGCAGCCTAATGAGCGAGTATCTTTTGTGATGTGCTATAACATTTTAATTAAATAAAGTGTCTATATTATGCAACGGAAACAAAAAGTACATGAAATACGCATAAAGAAGTCATGGTAAAAGCATGTGTGGATAGCACGGTCATCTGATCTGCAATTGTAGGTCCCCTTATTTACTTCTTCACAGTTTTGGCGGGAAGCCATGTCACCAAAAGGACAAGATGATGGTATTAACTTGATTTTTATATTTGCTAAAACAAAATTTGATTTTATCAATATCCATAATATCGGTGTAAGAAATTAGAAACAATTATTCTTGCTTAAGTGTACCACCAGGGAACAATAACAATGACGGTACAGAGTACATACCTGAAACCCCTGCCACTTCTTCCATATGGCACATAACATATTATATGTGTTGTTTATCTTTTTGAAGGTATGGAAAAATGTATTACTTTCATGGTTTAGAAATTACAATATATGATTTTGATCATTTGAGGACCAAACTTATTTTACATACCAAACTCCCTTCATCTTTAATTGATCTAGAGATTAATCCCAACAATTTAAAAAACCTACTTTCATCATTTTTTTCAAATATTAATATCTTTCAAACCGTTAATCGTTAAGTCAAAAAAAAAAAAAATACCGTTACGACGAGCATTTAATTATCTTTCTACAGATAGNAAATTGTCGAAAATATATCAAAGTGCCCGTCTATAGAAAGATAATTAAATGCTCGTCGCGATGGTGTAATTATTTTCGCTTAACGATTAACGGTTTAAGAGATATTTAAATTATAAAAAATGGGTGAAATATTAAATGCTTTTAATCTCAACCATTGATTTCTTTTTAGATGCATTTAATCTCAACCATTGATTTCTTTTTAGATGCATGATTGGGATGAGTCCCTTGGTATGTAAGAAAAGTTTGGTATTTAATATAAATCTACTCCTATATTCTAAGCACATTTTATTGTAGTGTTATTTGCTAGAGTAACATAAGTGCATGAAGACTCGGTTTTCTCTTTTGGAGGACGTGTCCACCTAGTTAAGGCACGTTAACTTGACGCGTCTTCAATCATGAAAAACGAAGACTCGGTCCATATGAAGACAAGTTGTGGGGAGTTGTGGTGCACAAAAACCGAAAGCCAACGGTTCCAAAATTGACCGTTTGACATTTATTAAAAAACCACTTTTGAATTTATATAAATTTCTCCTCATAAATACTTCAATACTCATTTATTTTTATCCACAGTTATTTTTTATGCACTATAATCTTCACATCTAAAAACAACATCTCAAAAAACTCGAAAACAAAAACACAAAAAACTGTCGCCGGCAAAATGTTCTAACTATAAATGTTGCTCGAGATGAAGCAACAAATCAAAAAGAAATATAATTAGACTATTAGTTTAATTTTTTAATTTGTATTGTAATGTTTTTATTATTTGAATTATTAATGTAATATTTTTTTATTATTAATTAAAACTTAAATATAGTGTTTAAATAAAATGAACTTTAAAAACATGTTAGAATTTTGTAGTGAAGTTTGTTGTCTTATTAGACTAAGGGCTTATTTACTAAATTAAGTGGTTCGAACATATTGTCATGTTAGCCACTTAATTGAGAGATATTGGTTTTGGTTGACCTCTCCATTAAGATGAATGAAGGTAGGGATGGCAAAAGCACCCGAAACCGACGGGGAAAACCGAAACCCGAACCTGTTGGGTTGGGTTCGAGGGCGGGTTGGCGGGTTTGAATGCGGGTTTGGGTATTGATATATTTTTTTAGGCGGGTACGGGTTTGGGTATGGGTTCTGGTAATACCCGTCCGATTACCCGTACCCGTACCCGTATCCATTTACCCGAATCTATACCCCCTTTATTGATCTTATAATTAACTAGAATATATATACATTATATATAATTTCTTCCATTATACTTTTTTATATACATATTTCTATTACATAATATATTTTATTATGTACATGAATTATTCAAAACCGTTAAATCGTTTGATACGATATTCATTTTCTTTAACTTAAAAAAAATGAATATATTAGGGTGTTTTCCTTTATTTTTCAGTGGATTTTAGTGTGACTTAATATTAATACCGCCCTTTTGTCCATATAATATTCAATTGGGGATAATCGAAACCCGCGGGGAAACCCGAAAAACCGATGGATAATATTAATCGGGTACCCGGCGGGTAATGGGGCGGATACGGGTTTGGATATTATAAACGGGTGNTAATCTTCACATCTAAAAACAACATCTCAAAAAACTCGAAAACAAAAACACAAAAAACTGTCGCCGGCAAAATGTTCTAACTATAAATGTTGCTCGAGATGAAGCAACAAATCAAAAAGAAATATAATTAGACTATTAGTTTAATTTTTTAATTTGTATTGTAATGTTTTTATTATTTGAATTATTAATGTAATATTTTTTTATTATTAATTAAAACTTAAATATAGTGTTTAAATAAAATGAACTTTAAAAACATGTTAGAATTTTGTAGTGAAGTTTGTTGTCTTATTAGACTAAGGGCTTATTTACTAAATTAAGTGGTTCGAACATATTGTCATGTTAGCCACTTAATTGAGAGATATTGGTTTTGGTTGACCTCTCCATTAAGATGAATGAAGGTAGGGATGGCAAAAGCACCCGAAACCGACGGGGAAAACCGAAACCCGAACCTGTTGGGTTGGGTTCGAGGGCGGGTTGGCGGGTTTGAATGCGGGTTTGGGTATTGATATATTTTTTTAGGCGGGTACGGGTTTGGGTATGGGTTCTGGTAATACCCGTCCGATTACCCGTACCCGTACCCGTATCCATTTACCCGAATCTATACCCCCTTTATTGATCTTATAATTAACTAGAATATATATACATTATATATAATTTCTTCCATTATACTTTTTTATATACATATTTCTATTACATAATATATTTTATTATGTACATGAATTATTCAAAACCGTTAAATCGTTTGATACGATATTCATTTTCTTTAACTTAAAAAAAATGAATATATTAGGGTGTTTTCCTTTATTTTTCAGTGGATTTTAGTGTGACTTAATATTAATACCGCCCTTTTGTCCATATAATATTCAATTGGGGATAATCGAAACCCGCGGGGAAACCCGAAAAACCGATGGATAATATTAATCGGGTACCCGGCGGGTAATGGGGCGGATACGGGTTTGGATATTATAAACGGGTGCGGGTACGGGTATAGTAAAACCCGCCCCGAACCCGACCCGTTGCCATCCCTAAATGAAAGGATTGAGCCCACTCATAAAATGAAAAGTAATGTGACAAACGGTAATTTTTCCTCTATATTTTAAATAATAAACGCCCATTTATTATTATTGGACTACTTGGCTAAGTATACATGAGCTTACATAACTATTTCGGGAAGTGAACCCGAACACTGTGTCTACGATAACCCACTACTACGTTATTTTTATCAAGAAGATATGAAAATATTGCTTGATGACTACACTAGTAATTATTTACCGAACTGATAATTTATCTCGAGCACAGCACGACACGCGTACCGACAGTGTTTTGACTACGGCAGTCACAAAATAAATAATAATTATACATACATTCCTTAAATCTATTACCAATAATACATCTAAATACATCCCCATTTATCTAAATGCAAAATAAATATATATATACATTACATAAGAAAAGAAAACGTTAGACAAAAAAAAAAAAAAAAAAAAAAAAAAAAAAAAAAAAAAAAAAAAAAAAAAAAAA
>LBNU01032676.1:0-43060 GCA_014162995.1 Artemisia annua
TAACATTCTTTTTCATGTAAGATGTAACTTTAAAACTCCTAATAACATAGAAATATCGTCTTAAGGTGTGTTTGGAATTCATCATTAAATGGGTGCTTATCTTCTTTAAAAATAAGCAGGTAGCAATCTACATGCGTATTTATAGTGTTTATTCCTTCTTAAATTAAGCAGATTAATACACAGTTTTCAGAAGACTGTTCGGGATTGCTTATACGCTTCAAATCAATGCAATACACGAGTGTCTAGATAAGCTTATTTTAGGTGCTCAACAGCTCATTGTATTTGGTTAAACCTATAAGCAACTTAAAGGTGTTTGGATGAAATAAGCTGAGTAGCTTCAACCCCTGGATTGGAGCTTTTCGATAATGCATACTTACATAGACTTCTAAGTATAAGCTTAGCCAAAGACCAAGAGCTTAAATAAGCACTAACAGATCTTACATTACTTTGTATAAATCATGAAAATAAACAAACATACCTTAACAGCATGATCAATCAAACATGATTACTCCCAATGCCTATAATAACCTAAACTGACAAAATCTAGCATAATGCACTACTGTACTTTTTTCTTATAACAATGGTGTCCGGCCTTTTAGCTCACTAACCACGCGGCTTAGTAAAAATGACTACTTAGAAAAGGGGGATTAACAAAACATCAATTTTTTCATATTTGATCACATGTTTATATCAATTAAACACACATTAACCAACTTTAGTACCTTCAACAACAAACATCATTATTCCCAATGCCCATAATAAGCCAAAACCGACAAAATCTAGTAAAATGTACTACTTTTTTTTTACAACGGTGTCCGACCTTTTTGGCTGACTAATCAACGGGGCTTAGTAACACAAAACATATTACTTCAAACAAGATTATTAACAAGATAACAAAATTTCATATTAATCAACTTTAATATACCTTCTACGAGAATTCGCATTAACGCGCCTAAACTCCTCAACTGAAGACGACTCACAAGGCAAAATCCCCAAATCAATTCTCCACTGAACTCCTCTCAACTCACCAAACCTCCTCCCCATTTCACCACTTCTCTCCGGCGACACTTCTCCAGACGACATTATTCAATTTTTGCCCTAATTTCACAAAACCCTAATAACACCCAACCACATTATCAAATTACACAATTTCAGCCACAAATTTTCAAAACTAATTTGTGGGTATTGCAATTCAATGATTGAATTTTAATAAAGTGTTGAACTTGGTGATCAATTTTGCCTAATTTAAAAAACCCTAAAAATTGATCACATTACCAAATTACATGAAATTGATCATGAAATGTAAAATTAATTTGTGGGTATTTCAATTCAATGATTGAATTTTAATAAAGTATTGAACTTGGTGATCAAATTTGCCTAATTTAAAAAACCCTAAATTTTTATAAAGTTGTGAGCTTGGAGATTGGAAATTATTAAAATTTTCTTTTAGGGTTTGTGAATATTTGGTGATGAATAATAAATGAAAATTAAACAAGATACAGATTAAGATTATAGATGGGTTAATACAAGGAGTTATTTTTAATTTGTTTTTATGTGTTTAATTTATATTATTTTTTAATTTTGCGTGCAGGAAGAAGATGGAGCCTAGAAGGCAATTAGTCCAAAGGAATGATTCGGATATTCTCATTTCTCATTTGGAGGTGGAATAAGATTTTTTCTATTTGAACTTGATAGATCATGTTAAAGGTTTTGTGAGGATAAAATAAAAGTGGGCCCTCTAATGTTGGACATTTATTTTATTTTAATTCAAAATCCTCTTCACAAAAACTTAACATGATCTATCATCAAAATGAACTTGAGAGGATCTTGATCCTTTGTATGTACTCCTGTATGTCTTAATAGTGGAGTAATACTTATGTCATCATTACGGTATTTGTTTCCGCTTATACACACACAAATTAATTGTCCACTTTGACTTTTTAAGTCTTTTTTTGTTAAATTTTAACTCTAAATATTTTTATTTTTATTATATAATACTTAATGAAAATTATACTAAAGAAAATTATATTTAAAACCCAATTTATTCGTATATTTATCATCAATATTGTATAACACAACTAAAAATATTATGGTCAAAGTTGCATAAGAAAGACTAAAAAAAGTCAAAGTGGACAATTATTGTGAGACGGAGGTAGTATTTAGTTTTGGGCTCATGTTTTATAAGATTACTTTTTTGGCTTAATTTGAAACTGTTCAGCTTATATAAGTTTATTGTGTCACAATAAACTTATCTGAAATTTCAAGACAACTCAGAGTTTATGAAACATAAGCCCAAAACGAAATGAGCCATAAGTCAGCTATATAAGCCGAAACAAACACTCCCTTAATCATTAAGGGGTGTTTCAGGGTGGCTTATTCTTATGTCATAAGTGGCTTAAATACCCTTCGTCCCAAAATTATAGTCTTTATTTTTATTTTAAGATGTCATAAAATAATAGTTTGTTTCTTGTGTAAGTCAATCAATAAAGAGTTTAGTTGGTGAGAATGATATTTAATTGGTTGAAGAGTGTAATGGTCATATTTTTCTTAAATTATGTGTTTTTTGTGTTGGAACAATAAATTTAAGATGGATGGAGTTTATCATTAGGCTCGTTCGATTTACTGCAATCTTAAGTAATTTGATTCACATTATGTATGTTGTTTGGTTTACAGATTGAAATAAATTGTAATTCAGATTAAGTTACGTAGCATGTTTGGTTTCTAATATAAATGTAATTCAATCGCTCCAATTACATCAAGTGAGGAAATCTTCATTACATAGCAAATTGGATGGAAAGTTTTAAATTAATTCAGATTTTTATAAATTAACACATCAATGTTTATTATTAATTTATTTTTATTATTATAAAATCACTTTATTAGAAACTCAAGAGATTAAAAAAAAATTTAGTGGAAAGCCGAGATACTATTTGGGTTTGCAGTTCTTTAGCTATAGCGCAACTAATCCTATTAAAGATATGGATAACCCTCGGTCTGAGCTATGGAAAAATTTTGGATCTGTTTCAGCAAGGTAAGCGCATTAAACATCACTTTATTATTATTTAGAGTAAATTGCATTTTTTGGTCCTTGTGGTTTCGCCAAATTGCAGGTTTGGTCCCTATCTTTTCGAAATTACAACGATGGTCCCCATTTTGAAGTTTTTGTTGCATGTTTGGTCCCTAGCCAAAGTTAAATGACTAAAATAGCCTTGTCTTCTTCCCCTTTAATTTTCAGATTATCTTTCCTTTTTATTTATTCATCCAATACCAAGAACATGAACAAGAGAACCCAGATAAACAAAAGTACAATTTACTTTTAAAACAAAACCACTCTTACTTTCACACACAATTCAATAACAAAACCACAAACACTCTCAAAAACAATTTTAGATCTAGCAAAGATAAATTAAACAAAAATACAAAAACCAAAAAATCCCCATTAGATTTCACACAAGAAGACCAAAACAATGAATAAAAAAACCCTAAACTCATTTCACACTTACCTACATTTTCTCTTTAGCCAAAGAAAAGCTAAACTCAAAAAAGCAGTCACATAAAAAATTTTATCTCTTCTCTTCTCCTTTATGATTTTAAACCGAACACAAGCGACAAAATCCTCTTTGTGGCTTTTATGTGTTAATCGAAACACAAAAGCATCAACACCGATCAAATTCAGGGATTTGGGGTTATAGATAGAGTACTTATTTTTGTAGATCTACATGGGTTGAAGATGTATGCTAGATTTGGGGATTTTGTCACCACCTCCGTCGAATTTGTCACTACCACTGCCACCAGATTTGTTAGTTATGTCACACCTCCGCGAATCTTGATCTTCCTCTTTGACTCTTCATTTCTTGTTTCGAATCAATTAGGTAGGGATTAGGACAGGGTTACTGTTCTTGTTTGTGAAGTTGTAGTCATATGTTGTTGTAGACGGGTTAATGTTCTTGCTCTTCCTTTTTAACTATTCGTTTTTTGTTTCGAATCTGGTAGGGTAGGGGTCAGGACAATCATGTTGATGAATTTGTGTTTGATGTTGTAGACGCGAGGTTGTAGCTCTGGGAAATGACCAGGACAGTTTTATGTTAGTAGTTGTTTGTGAAGTTGACTGTTCTTTTACTCATATTTCTTGTCAATAATTTTGACTTTTCTTTGACTAATGATGGTTGACTCCATTTCCGTGAGGTATGAGCGTAGAAAGATTTGGGGAAGAATATGGATTTATGGTTAGAAGCGGGTGTTTTTATGTTGATGATATGGGTGTATTAGATATTTAAGTGTATTAAAGATTTTGTTTATTTGGGTTCTTGTTCATGTTCTTAGCATTGGATGAATAAATAAAAAAGGAAAAATAATCTGAAAATTAAAGGGGAAGAATAAAAGGGTATTTTAGTCATTTAACTTTGGCTAGGGACCAAACATGCAACAAAAACTTCAAATGGGGACCATTGTTGCAATTTCAGAAAGATAGGGACCAAACCTGCAATTTGGCCAAACCACAAGGACCAAAAATGCAATTTACTCTTATTATTATTTTTATTATTATTATTATTATTATTATTATTATTATTATTATTATTATTATCAAGTTTTTATATTTTATAATTAACTAATATAAAAATAATAAATAACAAATTTCTTATACTTAATATTTATAAATACTATCAAATTTAAAAAGTTATTAGTTACTTTTTCGCTTTATTTTATTTATTATTAATTTATATTTTAATATTATTATTTTAATAGTTATTTAATTCTTATTTAATTTACCTATCTATATATTTATTATTATTAATAGATTATAATAGATTATTAGATAATAATTATTACTTTGAATTATAATTAATGCACATTCGAGTTACTCCGTAATATACATTACAACTAGTTTCAACCATTTGACATATTGTAATTTATTTACATTAGAATTCCCATGATAAATTATAATTCTTTTAGAAAATATTTTGCGAACCAAATGGGCCCTGAGCTCATAAGCTCGTGTTGTCAGTTGTTAAAACAAAATCTTTTAAAGAATTTCCCGAAATGAAGGAACACATGTTTATTTTACAATGCTAAAGTGTTGAAGGACTTTTCATTAAAAAAAAAACTTTATAAAATGCTTTTGCTCTATGCGAAAAGCTTTTAGAGCCCATAAAATTTATTAAGGGATTTAAAAGAATGAAAGAAGAGGTTGTGAAATTTACGACTATAACTTGAGATTTACCAAGCTATAGCAAAAAAAGCTTTTAATTCCAATGGTAAAAAGTTTTTGTTAAAGGCTTCTTACAATACTAAATAGTTTTTTGGAAAGCTTATATTGTGGATGCTTTTAGTGGTCTTAGTGGTAGAAGATAGTGTGATTTGGCAAAAGAAAAAGTCATTTATAGGTAATTTTCAGTGTGAATGTTATAATTGTCAATACACTTGAGTCATGATAGGACCGACGAAACTAGTTTATACCCGAATGACTCTCTCAGTTTTTGTATGGCTAGACTTTATCAATCTAAATGACCCTCTTAAGTGTGTGCAAATGGAATTGATTAAACAGAGATGGAGGTTATTCTTCTGTTTACATAAAGGGTTTAAGCCAAATCATGATCTGACGGTTATTATTACAATCAACCATCCCGTATACACTCGGTGCGTTTAAAGTATAGTTATCTACTTATCTTTAGAGATTAGTGGTCATAATTTTTATTTTTGAAAAACGAACTCACAATAAATATATTTGTCTACAGTTAGACATGAACCATTGATCACTAGATTGAGGGACAACTTTATTCTTACTTGGATAGTTAGATCTTATACACGAAAGCCCCGATAAGGTTAAAGCTCGTTGCCCACAAGGTACATTTAACAATAAAAGCCAACACCTATATCATAATTAGATTATGCTAATCCCCCGTTGTTAGTTCCTCGAACACACATCAAAGCACAAGTGTGAGCTTACACTTAGTGAGTTCAAAAGGTTAACATTACAAAACTCGGTAAGCTAAACATTTCACATATAAAAATGCATAAAAGATGTAAGATATCCTCTATCGAAGTCCCAGCTACAATACTCTGTTGTTGAGATCATTAACATTTATTTCATTTCCTCTTTTAATAAGATTAATCGTCATCAAACTTGTAACTTGAATCTTGGGGTCTGTTTGGTTAGACGGGATTGTAACACCCTCAAAATATCGCAACGGAAGATTGTGTCACTGGGGTATTACTTCATGGTTACAGTACAAGTTACAGAAAACGACTCTAAATGAGACGTTTTGAAATAAATTATCATTCGATTAAATCAGAGTTTACAAAGAGGTCCCACAAGTTTACAAAATGTACAACATAAAAGTTGTAAAGTTTCTCGAATGATAATATATGCATTGTCTTCAAAATTATTTTCCGTATGCCTTCACTTGCCAGCTAATTCTTTAATTACCTGAAAATACATTGCTAAAACGGTCAACAATAATGTTGGTGAGAAATCATAGGTTTATGTAAATGATAAGTCTGTACGGTAACCACAAGTATAAGATACATATGACAATGTCGCCATATACTGAAAATAATACAATTGCTATAAGCTCATGACCCCGAAGCTAGACTGTTTATGAATGCCCCAACAGAGTGTTTTGCCAAACACTCTAATATGATAAAAATGAAATGCGTCCGTATGACCAGTTGGCGCTACCAACCCGGACGGACGCGTCACCCTCAATAGATCTATTCATTCACTCTCGCTTACTGAACATTAACGGTTCATGATAAACAGGAGACTTTAACATGGCAATGCGGTAACTTAAGCAATGTAAATAAATTTGACATACTTGGGCTCGTATAAAAATGATGAGCAATGTATTCTCCCCGTAGGTTTGAAATGAAATAATAAATTGAAAAACGGGGCTATGAAACTCACCTTGGATTGTAGTGACAAAAGTAACACAATGGTGCCAAGGAGTATGGCAGAACAGTTTAATGAAGTATAGCACAACGATAAGGAATCGGCACGACCTCCTAGCCGAACAAGTTTAGGCTGAGATCGAATATGAACACGAATGACCCAACACCTAGTCTGACCTTTGATCATCATGTTGGAGTTGTGTTGTGTCTGTGTGACTAGTGAGATAGCAAAGTGTGCATGGTAACGAGGTAGCTTAGTAAAATTCTTAGCGATGTAAGTCATTACGTAAAATAAGGTTCCCATAGTGTACAACAATCTTAAGTGAGTTGGCTCGTTAGGGACTTAAGAGGTTTTATGAGCTTAACATGCCTTGGGGATTAGCATGCCTACTTATATAACGAGTTGTGTAGCTTGCAATTTGGGATACAAAGTGTTTGAAACATTGTCATTGTAATATTTGGCTTATCAAGTTGACAAGTGATTTGGTGTTGGGTTTTTAAGCACGTTTGATGGTGAAATGTTGATGGCGAATGATCATAAATCTATCTTGTTCTTGCATATTTTGATAACATTAAACGTGATATGCATGGTTGGTGACTACATTTGTGAAAAGCTTTGTAAGTTAAGAAAATTCGCATATACAGTATGCATATTTTGTTAAAATAATAATGCATGAAGTTGTTTTAGTTTTAGTACGCTATTGCTTTACATACAAGTTTAGAGAAAAGATCAATGCAGAACACTTAGTAGCTAAAGAACAAAGCGCTCTATCTCAGCCGTTCATTTTCTATACATTCAACGGTTGGATTTGTGTGTCAGTAGGCATTTATTTTTCAAAGAGGGGTAGGTTTGTCTTTATGTCTCATGCTTAATAATTTCATCCACCCCTCATTTTCCCTCTCTCACTCTCACACACACACACACATACTCTCTCTCTCTATTCACTCTCTCAGCAAAATAACTTTTGTAAACCACACAAACCGTCATCGACCGCCGATCTGTCTTTCCACCGTCAATCCGCCCATCCACCGTCAGTCCACTGTCGATCCGCTGTCCGCCGTCAGTCCATAGTCCGTTGTTGATCTAAAAGTTGTTGAAGAATCAGTTAACTAAAGACAACTTGAAAAAGATACAGGTTATTGAATCTAATTTGATTTTTGTTCATTTAGTGTTATTGAAGTATATAATTAGAAAATAACTACTGTTATTAGCATTTTTAAATGTTTATAAAGAAACTTTTAGATTTGTTTGATTTTTAATTTATGAATGAATATCTTTTGTTATTTTGATATATAATCGGTAGATGTTCTTATTTTTGTTGCTTATTTTGTATATAAGCAATAGATGTTGGTTATTTAGGTTTTTAACTTTTTAGCTTTTTAGGTTTTTGTTGCTTATTTTGGTAGTTATTGTTATGTTTGTCGATGCACACCATATGTTTGATAAAATGCGTTATGATAATCAACTAATTTTTTATTGAATTGATTGTGCGTCAACTACTTGAAATTCTTACACTTTGAATGTTTTTTATTGAAGGTTATTGTTGTCTGTAATTCAACATGTAGGCTTGTATAACTTAAGAATTGGTCCCTTGCTCACTGAAGGTGGCAACTTTGTACGATGTTTTCAAAAAGTTTATAGATATTAGTAGCAATATAGTTAGGAATGTTATACAATTGCTATAGTAATCATGTTTTGTGAGTAAAGGGTATAGATGGTTTTATGCATTAAAAGTTCCCTCCATTAGTCAAGGATCTGGATGGTGGGCGTTTTTACTACCCTGCTGCTTCAATGTATCACTTTAGCACTTTGTACCTACATAATCATAATTTGATTTAGACATTTAATCTTTGACGTATCAGAATTGTTGAGCTAGTTTCAAGCGAATTAGAGACCTTGTACCTAGAAATATAACATAAAGGACCCTAAACTCGAAATAGACACATAACATACAACTCTTGTTCGTCTTTTTCACTAGTTTAAAAACATGGTCAGACAGGTTGGAGGACTTACTGCAGACCAGATGAGAAATCAGGAGGACATGGAGTTGGTTAGAGTCCTATCATTCCTTATGCCTTTTCAGTACCTGATGGTTGGGAAGAGGTAATGTTTTGCTCTAATGGTTTGTTTATGGACTGATTCTTAGATAACGGTTTTGACCCATTAACTAAATATGGACCGACGTGGTCATAATATATCTTTCTGATGAGTAACTGGTAAGATAAAAGAAAAGAAAAAAAAAGCTGACATTTATTCTATATATCAGTATCGATAGCTGATCTTTGAGGAATCAATAAACACTTAAATAAGCAAATCCCAAACACCCTCTTACTGCAGGAGCTAGCTAGTTATAAACTTATCATATAACTCTTTGCTATTTTCAGACCCCAGTATCGATAGCTGATCTTGGAGGAACAGAGATTGATCTAAGATTCAGTAATGTAAGTGAAGGCCGAATTTCTGTCGTTGTTGCACCTGTTCTAAGATTTGCAGAATGTGAGTAGTAATTAGCATTCAACAAAACTTAACTTTCAAGATTTAAGTTATGCTCTTCAAATACATGTGTGATAACATTTTGGTAAATGTTGATCTCGGGGACGATGCCAGGATAGAAGAAATTGGGCCTCCAGAAAGTGATTAACTCGTTAGTGCCAGAGGTAATTGGACAAAACGTAGAAAGTGAAGTGATGAATAGTGCAGTTAAAGAATATTCAGGACGAAAGTATTACCAATTCGAGTTAGAACCACCACATTGTTTGATCACAGCAACTGCTGCTGGAAACCGTCTTTACTTGTTCAGCATACTTGCAAATGGTAATTAACAAACCTGTAACGTTTTCATAGTCTTTCAACGCAAAGTTGTGTGTATGAAGTCTAACATATAACATTAATGTGTCGATATTTGCAAGTCTACAGTGGAAGAGGCACAATGAGGAACTGAAGAAAATAGCTGATTCTTTCAGGATCGTATATAGGCAGACATAGACATAGGGGGTTTGGGTTAGCTTACTTGAGGGGCTTAATAGCTTTTTGTGTTTTCTAAAAGCTTTCAAGGTGTTGCAATAAGCTTATTTGTAAGAGATAGCTCATAGCTTAATTTGTCCATGAAAACAGATAGCTCATAGGTGTGGTTAGTGCATAAGTGATTTACCGCAAATCACATGTGATTTTACCTCAAATCACATGTGATTTACCGCAAATCACATGTGATTTTACCTCATTATTTTTTTAAATAGATTTTCTTAGTTGTTATAGGATGTTACTTTAAGTAATAATTATGCGAATCACAAGTGATTTGGCACAAATCACAAGTGATTTGGCATGATTATCACATACTTTCGTTTAATTTCTTAATATTTGTAACATTTGTTTAACAAATTTGTAACTATAACAAAACACATGTGATTTTACCTCAAATCACATGTGATTTACCGCAAACCACATGTGATTTTACCTCATTATTTTTTTAAATAGATTTTCTTAATTGTTATAGGATGTTACTTTAAGTAATAATTATGTGAATCACAAGTGATTTGGCACAAATCATAAGTGATTTGGCATGATTATCACATACTTTCGTTTAATTTCTTAATATTTGTAACATTTGTTTAACAAATTTGTAACTATAACAAAACAACTAATTATAAAGTGAAATTTAAAATCCAACTAAGGATTTTATTCAAATATGAATTCATAGTGCATGATTTTATCTGAAGCAAAAATCAACATCTTAGTAAAACCGAGTTAACAATCCAAAAATATTTAATATGAAATAAAACATAAAAAGTATTTATAAAGTAAAAATAAAGTAATCATTTCATTCATCGCTATTAGCTTTGACCTAGCGGGCAAGTGTTTTGGTACGCGTATTAGCTTTTACTCCACATTCTCTTCATCGTATCTTGATATGCTACCACTAGTGTAGGTTGCTTGTAGAATGTTGTCATAAACGACTCCAGGAGCCAAATGTACGATTCGGTATATTCACTTTTAAGCATTCCCAAAACAATGTCACACTCTTTCCATCATAATCTATTGCAGTGAATGGAACATATACCATATTGTACCTGAAAGCATATAAAAACACATGGCCTTTGTGAGCAAATGTATACCTAATAAACAAACATCATATGTGCTAAATCACTCGTGATTTGTTCTAAATCACGCGTGATTTAGCCTATACAACTTGTGATTTAGACTAAACCACATGTGATTTATCACAAGTCACCTATGATTTAGGCTAACCCACATGTGATTTCTACTTAATTATAAAAGTCAAACAGTCTAAACTTACTTGTTAGTTCAGAAAGTTCCATCAAAGGAAATGATGTCTCCAAAATTTTCATAGTTGCATTGCATTTCATTACATGTGATTTCATGTAGAATCACATGTGATTTCATGGTGAATCACATGTGATTTAATGCATAATCACATGTGATTTACTTCAACTTGTTGGTTCAATAACATGTATTATGATACTTGCATGTTCAAATCATATGTGATTCGTGACACTTGAGGTTCAAGTCTAAAACAAATCAATTACTCCTTTATAAATATAAACAGAATCACATGACATGTTCCCATATATATCTTTTAATAATCTGAACTCGTTCAACATTTTTAGAGTTTGTACTATCGACAGCAATTACATCAAGTATGGAACTGATAACAATAAGATGGGTGCTTACCTCTCATATGAAATACCCGTTATTACTGACAACTACAGAATCATATGTGATTTTGCTTCAGAATCATATGTGATTTTGCTTCCGAATCACATGTGATTATCACTTATGCATTTCATCAAACACATGGTGTGCTTCTGGATCATCAACAACTTCATCCATAACCTGGATTTCAGAATTCACCACACGAATTTCAGCATTCACAACTGCAACAACTAAATCTGCTTCGTTTAACTGATAATCGTCCATTTTTTAACAGCTTATTTTCCTAAGAAACTGATTTAATAACCAATCCCAAGCACCCTCATAATACTTATGAGAATAGAACAATTCTGAGGGTGTTTCAGAATGCTTACCTTTTCTACTTAAAGATACTCCTAAGCATTTCAAAGATAGTATTTGAAAAAGTTCAATGAAATAAGCAGCTTCATTCTTATAGATTAACAATTTTACATAAGTTAAACTTCAACCCATGAAAAAAATAACCACATATAGTTGTATTTTAACATGAAGCGAAGAAACCTGCTTCTTCATTGAAGAAAATTCATTAAGTTTTGCCCAAATTCAAAAATGATAATTTTATGCAAGTCTTTATCAACACATCAAATTCCACCATTTTCAAATCAATGGAGGACGGTGGATCAACTTCAGATGCGGAAAAGCAGATTGATGGCGGCTCGACGGCAGACTGACGGTGGCTCAACGGTGGATTGGCGGCTGATCGACCATGATGTAGAGGATCGACGAAGATGACGGTTTATGGTGGTTTATGTGTCTTTTTTTGTGTGTGTTTTGATGATTTTGTGTGTGTTTATCTGAGTTTTTTGTGTTATTAATGAGAGAGAAAATGAGCTGGAATGAGATAATGTTTACATTTTTGCCCTTGCTTTGTAATTGTGTGGATGATCAGAGCCATTGGATAAAAGTAGAATGAAGGGTCAGGATTCGCTGGTTTGTTCTTTAAAGAATGTAGGTTTGCTATGGATCTCACCTCTCTGTTATTATTGTAGCATAAGATAAGGAAATATGAAAAGAGTATAGTTTATCTTGTGTGATTATATATATTTAGAGAGTATATTTGATCCCGGTAATTGCTAACGTTAAGCCTTTAAGTTACGAAACTTAAAATCGGGCAACGCAAAATTGTAATACTTATAAAAATGTCAAAACTTATTAATATTCTCTAACTAAGTATATTAGATGAGTAATAAGTTTAACGGAGAGCGTGTTGATAAAACCTAATAACTTAGGTTCAAATACGCGTAATACTTAAAAAGTATAAAGTTTACGTTAAAATGGTAAAATGTCAATAGTTCATAAAAAGTATGATTATCGGTGAGTTTTGAGTATTTTGTACACATAGACTTATCCTAGTCTTGTATTGGTCGCGAGAAAATTCACATAATTAAACTTTCGTGATTATTTATAAAAGTAATTCAAATATTAAAAGTAATATTATATGACACAAAATAAATAATAACCAAGTCAATTTGCTTGTTGAGTTTATTGTTGTGTCGGTACGCATTGTGTGCGATTTTCACGTTTTGCGAGATGTCTTCTCGTTAAGTAGACAGAGATGAATGAAAATGTTTAAAGAGTAATAATTCAAAGTAGAATGATTAACTTTTAAAAATTACCGGTTAACTATCGGTATAGTAATTCCTTTTATGTTACGGTAAAAGTCAAATAGTCAAAACGTTAAAGTCAAAGGGTAAAATAGTCATTTTACAAGATGAAAATTTACGGGTTGCTACAGGGATGGACTGATAAAGAATGTAAGCGACGATGTAATGGAATGAACATAGTAATTGAATGAATCATTACTGTTCCATTGACTTATTTGATTGCCATGTTGGAATGGAATATAGCATTTACGTATGTTGTTTGGTACAATACAATGGACGTTGGAAAGGAATGAAATAAATGAAATATGAAAAAATTGTGATTCCATGTCGTAATGAAATGAGAAAAAACTAGGGGGTGATTATGTAATGAAATTAGGGTCTGTTTGGTATGACGGAATAAAAGAGCGACAGAATGAAATGAACGTCGTAATGGAATAAATAAAGTAATGGAATGACAATTACGATTATAATTATGTTTGGTTGTTATGATAAAATGGAATGCAATCAATAATAAAAAGACTAAAATAGCCTTTGATGATATGTATATTTTTTCTTTGGTGGATAGTAAATAAAGGGCTTTTATGTAAATATGATTCCATTCTAAAATGTAATTGGAAAAAAAAAAAAAAAAAAAAAAAAAAAACGCGACCCCTAATGAATGAAAATGATGGTTTTTGATGTAATGGATGATTCCATGTAATGAGTCATTGCATTTTATAATTGTAAACAAACATAAGAATTTCATTCCGTCGTAATGATCTTTTCCATTCATACACTCATTACGATGTACCAAACACTACGCTAGTTGTTATAGACGTAATGGAATGAACCAATGAATAAACCATTCCATTACAAAATTCAAAACAAACAATAATTTTTTATTTTATTCTAATAATTTATTCCATTCCAACTTCGATTCATGCATACCAAACGGGAGTCTTGGTTCATTACTCACAAAGTCAAGAGTCAAGACTCAAGACCATACTTTAGCCACAACAATTAACAATTTCAAGTTGAAAGCCCATAGTTTAGCCCAATCTTTGCAAACCTAGAGGCTAGAGCTTTAGATTTTAGTATTAAATTGAGAAAAATATATTTCTTGATCAAATGTCATAACTGCAATTTCAGTTTGGGGTATTTAAATTTGTTTCCAACAAAAAGTTTCAAACTTTTTTTTTTCTATGTTCAAAAGTGGAACACTTTTAAAGTTTTCCCTTAAACATTTTAGTTTTTGGTCAGGTATATTCTCAACTGAACTCATTTATGCATGTATGTAGAGCGAATCAAGTAACTTTCAAAGTTACGGTTCAAATTAGTTTTTTTAATCCCTAAGAAAATGTTACACACGGTCGAAATCAAATTGAACTCGATCTAAGTTGATGAGATATTCATTATATAGATGCATCAATAAGCTCATGTGACAATACATATGTAACGGCTAAAAGTTAATAATCCTAATGAAAAGGTATTTAGGTGTCCAACATAAAAAAAAAAGACAATACTTTTGATTGGATTAAAAAGGTTTGATAACTTGATTAGGAATTGTGCATAACTTGTATACATTTTTATGCCATTTACCCGATATTTCTTCACCCCAATATTTTCACCGTTTGTAAATCATTTTAACTGAAGTTAAAAGTTAAGTTGTACTACTAAAAGTAAATGTGACATGAATTATGTCCTACAAAGAATTCATCACTAATGACTTGTGTTTATTGGTTTACTAGAATCCAACAAGAAAAATGTGTAACCAAAGGAAATCTAAAGTGCAAATGACGTATATATCGGATTTTGTCAATCTTAGATTGATTTTGTTTCACAGAAAGTTTAAAGTTAAACTTCTTTTTTACTAATTTAAAAGCGCAATAGGGTATCATGATTCATGATGAAAGCAAATGGAAATTATTTAAGAATACAATGCTCCCCAAAACAATATCATACCTTTGTGCCTTAATTCTAAGATTATCTATGGTACCTTGTCAAAATTGAAATAGTTGGAAACTTGGAATGGTCAAACAAACACTTTATAAGCAAAAGTGTACGAGACTTGTAATAAGCTTACGTTCCAAGTTTGACTCAAACTGTTTGAGATAGGGTACTTTAAGAAAATGTATAATCAAGGACATACCTACATGGATGTACTTCCAAAAAAAAAAATGAAAAAAGCAAATAATAAAACACATTTAAAGTACTTCAAAAAATGTATAATCAAGGACAGACTTGCAAAACACATTTAAGTACTTCAAAAAATATGAAGAAAAAAAAAATACCCTTAAATAAAATTTGTTATGGTAATGATCCTATATCCACCACTTAATTTATTGAATTAAATCATGCACAAAATATTCCAAAAGCTAAAGTTATCAGTTATGTCCCATTCAACAACCGACTAATTAAATTGAAATTTTGTCATTTCTATCCATTAACAGAAAACTGGCCCTCATCAATATTAAGATAAGATAGCGCAAATCAGGCAATAAGCAGTATAATTAATTGGTCTTGTAGTTTATTCCTTATGTTTTTATGTAATACGAAGACAAAGACTTGGATTTGGTTTCCCAAATACCTCATATTTTTAGTTGCTTGTGTGATCCTTGAAGTGCATTAGTTGCTTGGGTTACAAGGCCAAATTTGCATGTTGGTGTTTTAGAGGGTGTTTGTTTCGCTTATATATGGGCTTATTAGCTTATATAGGTTCGGCTTATAATAACATAAGTCTTGATTTTGTGGCTTATATTGACAGTTATGGGCTTATATAACATTGACAATGTTATATAAGCCTATAAGTTTTTAAATAAGCCATAAAATTATGGCTTATGTTATATAAGCTGAACATGACTTATGTTATAGTATAAGCATAAACAAACACCCTTAGACTTTTTGGAACTATCAAAGTTGATATCTCGCAAGATCGACAAGTATGCATAGCTCACAAGGTTCGAGCATGATGTCCATTTCATCTAGCTCGTCGTCTTGTTTTGCATGTATAGTCTCACTCGTTTAGTTACAATGGTGCATGCTAGTTGTCAAGTTTTGTTTGCATGCATGTACATTTTAGCTAGATGTCATTATCTCTTGAATTATTTGGAAGGTTTAGATCTTGAGTCAATTTGTATGTCCTCAACTGATTTTCGATATCCATTTTTTATTTAACTTTGTACAAAAGCAGTTTTCATTTGGACGTTTATATTTTAGATTATCTTCAATCGCTCATATATTTGTTTATATTAAGCTCGTGACATGTACTGTTTGTTCGTGTAATGTACTCTTAAAAAAAGCGATATTAATTTGTCAGTGTTCATATATAAACCATGTCGATGAGGATTAATAGAATATAAACCATGTCGATGAGGATTAATAGAACTGTAAACTAATTTCGGAAGCAATAATTTAGAATCAATGTCGTCGATATGAAATAAAACACAACTATTCGACATTGTGTTTTTTGATTTTAGTATTGTCGACTATTTTAGGTAATTGCGATTTAATAGAGACTAAAGGGATTTCATATCATACTTGGATGCGAGTTAGGAAAGTGTGGACTACATACTCGTTTGAGCTATATGTTTTCACCACGACAAAGATGCAAGGGTTTGGGGCAGCGTCTCCCAGCAGTCATAATAATATGTTTTTAACAAGGGTTTTGCTAAACAATGCCCAATGGGCAATTGTTAAGCCAAATTAAATAACATATTATTTCTTTATTTAAAGTAATTATGTATTTAATGCACAATTAATGAACATACAAATTACCTTAAATAACATATTATTTTCATATTTAAAGTAATTATTATTTAATGCACAATAAATGAATTACAATAATTAGTGATTTTTTCTATATTTATTTTGTTAACAATTGCCCAGTGGGCATTGTTTAACAAAACCCTTTTAACAAATACATTTGGTCTCATTTTAACATACGAAAAATTCATACAATTCTTCTTTGTTTTTGCTTAGTTTTCTTGTGCCTAGAAACTAAGTGTTCTTTCTAAATTATCCAGATAAGGATTTCGTGATACTCAGACGAAATACTTTATCCGAAAAGTAAGCATGCACAATTTTAAAAAATATCCAAGATTATCGCGCTAACCTCACTTTCAAACACATTGTTCTTACTTTCTCGTGATCTTGCTTTCTTACAACATTTAGCTAACATATGTCATTATCATTTATCTTTTATAAGTTGGCAACAAGCCAGACCTAGTGTAATGTAACCCAATCAATACACCATCTTTCCAAACCTAGTTGTACGTATCAAAATCAACATTTAGTATCGTAACTTATAGTTAACCAAACGTTGGTGTACAATAAGTCCAAAACAAATCGGAAAACAATTCCAAAACAAAAACCTTAGTTGATCCTAAATACATCACTAATATATAATAGGCATCTTTGAAAAAAGGACGATGACAAGTTGACAACCTACATCCTTACAACTTATAATCGTCACAAAGCATTATTCACAGGATTTTTTTCTTCGTCGTCGTCCGGTCGTCCCTACAGCTAGCATACACTAAACCTACTCCTTTTCGTTCATTTGTAATATGTCATTTACAAATCACTGGAAGATTGACGGAAAAAGATATATAGTAACATTCGTGAATGTACAGTCTTACCTAGTAACTTGTGTTGACGTTTTCATTTTTATAGGCCTCGTACTGACTTAGATTTGGACCGTGACATTAAATATGATTTTATATATTCGAATGTTTTTGGATACCTCGAAGGGTCCAACAAATAAACACGAAAATGGTATTAGAAAATATATAATTTGAGTTGCCATCACGGGGATGCTATATAATTATCCTCACATGGTGCTGTTTTAGCTAACGACAACCTTTGTGGGTACCTCAAGCACATGTGTACTCCAAAAAGCAGCAAAAAATGGTCACTTATACATATCTTTTATAGATAATTTGTGCATTTAATTGTGTATTGTATTCTTCAATAGATACTCCTGTAAATGATGAATATAATACACATGCATACGTCTTTTTTAACCTCACCAACTTTAAGCTTGTGTAACTCGGTTAGTTTAGGAGGGGAAAAACAAGTTTTCTATAAACTTTAGAGCAAGATATATATCCATTAGAGGATAAATAGGCCCAAACATGGGGTATGTAGGTTTTTGAACCCAACCTACCCAACTAAACTTGTACTTAGGATTTCTAGATGAAATCCAAAGAAACGATTGAGAAACAATGGTATCTCATAGAATCGCCTTCTTAGGGGGAGGAATCGAGAAGATCAACCGATTTCGAAAACTCCAAATAGACCATAAACAATGGTATCTAGGGTTTTATCATTATTATAAATAATGGTCAAACCCTAAGTACCCTAAACCCGACCGGGCTTGAATCTATTTATCCTTTAATACAATCGACATTAACCATTAGCAATGTTTGAAAATAAATAAACATTCGTCTTTCAGAAGCAGATATATTCGTAACTCATTATGTGTCATAACTTTCTAAACGCAAAAAACTACACAAGAAAGCAACAGGCTCATTAGAAAACAAAATACTTATACACAATCAATGATTGGATTATTGAATGAAAGACTAATACCATCATTAGCAAAACTGTTGCTTCATGTTTATATTTGATCATAAGCCACGCATTAAGTGAAAGTATTTCACCTTTGACTAATTATTACACCTTAAATCCATTATAGCAAGTTTCGGCATTAATAAAGACCCTAAAAGGCTAAAGTTTCCCTAATGATCAAAACGCGTAACGGATCTTTATGCATAAGTAATCGAATGTAAAGTGTGTTTTTCTACTCAAGTGTGTCTGATCCCAACCTTCTTCATTGAAATAAAATAAAGAATTCTCACAAAACCGATTCATAAGACTAAAAAGCCAATGCATGTAATGTTTCAATTCCATATTTACCCGCATAAACACGACATATTTACCCAAAACATATTTTAATTACATTGTACATCATACATTCACAATTTGTATTTTGAGTATATACGGCGTTTTGATATTTAGATCGGATATATATGAAATTATCTCCATGCAATAATATGACAGAAAGATGTTTTATTTTGATCAAATTTATTGTAGTCTAGCGTTATTACGTTAAAAAAAAATAAATAATAAATAAATAAATAAATAAATAAATAAATCTCATTAATTTGTGTTGTACATACGGATTTCTAACTAACTAAATATAAATGGTACCTCTTTGGCTCATAGAAAGTACAAATGTTTTGTACTTTCCACCATTTTTTGTCTCATTGTTTACAATACAACACACTTTTTTATCAGTTTTGTTATGTATTTTTTGACGGTTTAATACTTTTGACTTGTTACACTTTATAGTTTTTATTCAACACTTTTCGTTTCACAGTTTTATAATATAAATAAAATTATAAAAATTGGAAAAAACAGGAGGGGTACGACTTGTAGATTTGAGGGGTCTTTATAGAGCAATGCTAGACCTATTTACAAAATTCACACAAAAATTCACTTGCTGATGTGTCAGCGGGTGATTGGTGTATTTTATGACAGTTTCTCTCTCCTCTCCCTTATTAAACCAATCACCCGCTGACATGTCAACGAGTAAGTGGGTGTGCATTTTTCATCTTTGTAAACCTATCCCAAATAAAAAATATATTATATAATATTTGATTTGTATGCAATCATTTTCTAGTACCACCTCCATTTATTAAAGTGCTTAGAAGTTTTTCTACTTCATATGCAGGACATGTTTTCCATGAATAATCATGTGAACATTGAACAAGAAATTAAACATGCTAGATATCACGATCCAAAAACACCTCATAGCCTTATCTTTAGTTCTTCTGTTATATAAAAAAGATAGTAATAAAAATATCTGGAAATAATAAAATGGATATAGGCATATAGCTTTACATAATAGTATAAAGGCTACCATGATTCCAGTCTTGAAACATTAGCTGAAGAATAAGATTAATTATAAACAAATGGTTAGACAAAACATGACTGATTTTGAATAGACAGAGAATTGAAGATGAAGTGATTGACTGAAAATCATGTTTCCGTTCGATACAAATACAAGTAAAAAGCAACACATAATGAATACAAGCGAGTCGTGGTAAAAAATAGAGTTTGCAGTATTAGAATGTAACATACTTACTAAAAAGAAATTGTAACAAGCATTTGAAGTGTTTTGCAAACATCTAAACTCGAAACTATTCGTTAAATCATCATACTAAATTTAGTGTAGTTGTTATTTTTCCATATTAGAGCAAACTATACTTTAATGCATCTATTAAAGAATATAAAGAAGCCCTGAAACCAACAGATTAATTAATTAGAATTATAAAATATGTTAATATACAGTATTTCATTAAATTAAGAAATGTGTCACAAAATCCAAAAGAAAACATATAAAAACAAAGTGGCAAGACATCCGATTACCAAGAAATTGGAATCCAACATCACACACTCGAATGCTTCACCATTTTATCTTATTTTCTGTTCTTTTCCTCTAGCCCATCACTGTACAATTGCATCGTAAAAGAAAATCACATTTCGTTCTCCGGAAAATGATAAATCCTCCTACTTGACGTGCCTATAAATCCTTCTATTCACAGGATCCTGACAAGCGTTAGAACTGATGGTTGAAATGCAGAGAGAGAATGAGTGAAAAGAAAATATATACTATTGTTGTGTGTATAGGAGGATTAGTAGGAGGATATTGTAGGAGGTTATAGCAATGCTCTTCTTTGCCACTCTCAAATTAATATAATTCCATAGTGATCAATTTTGTTATTTACACGTGTATATATATTTACAATCAGTATGTAATTGATTAAAATTTTACACGTCTTACTTGTGGATTGTGGTTGGAGCCTCGGATGATGACAACGGCTAACACTGCATTTAGTTAGAGAAAAAATTATTAATTTTTTATTTTTAGTTTTGTAAATAAAAAAGATGGATGTAATTCTTTACAAAATATAAAACTTGCATTCAAATCAAATTAATTTCTATTTTGTAAAAAGAGAGAGAGAGAGAGGAGGTTTTGGGTTAGAAGGCTTAGGCTGCGTCTTAAATTAGTATAGTAGCATTATTGTCTTAGTTTTAAGTACTTGTTCTATTAGTCTTAGTTTAGTAATGAGATGGTTACACCTCTTGGTTGTCAACTTGTCATCTTTCTTTGTATTTAAACTCATGAAATAAAATGGAAGATAGAAAATTATTATCAAAGAAAATTATGGTTCAATCTCACATTAAAAGAATACTCTACTATTTTTTTCAAACTCTGACTTGTACCTATAAAAAAAAGACGCTAACAAACCCTAAATACTTGAGTACATGAACATGAGAAAACCTAAGTTAGCTAAAAATACTTAAAAGAAACAAAACACAGTATTTATTACTCATTTACTAGCTCTCTAAGGCTCTTAACATTATCACATTATATTGTAAATAAAGTCATACATGTTTATGGCGGTAGGAAAAAAGTTGAGTTTTTTCTGTTTTTGATGTGCACGATTTAACGGTATTTTTATATCAGAACTCTTCAATCGTTTGAAGTTTTGAAATGTTTATTCAGGAAGTTTTGAACTTAAATCTCTTCTGCAACTTTCGGGCAAATTAATTTCCCTCCGAACAACCTTAAAATTATTGCACTATATAATAAATGAGTGCCGCTAAATTCACAAAGAGTTCACAAAATTATACTCATACAATGACTTGACAAGTGTTACGATCAAATCATATTATAAATATATCTAAAACAAGTGTTTTGTTTTGTTTTTTGTTTTTTTTTTGTTTTTTTTCTTTATATATATATATATATATATATATATAATTGAGGCTCTCATGTGAGAGTCAAAAATCTGACATTATATACTTACCCATGTTGTTCACGTCTACTATAAAGTACCCATTTAGACGCTTTACTAAAATTACCCATGTTGACCCGTTTTAAAATACGTGTTTCTAATGTACGTAATTGACCCATTAAATCACCATTTCATCTATACCCTGCATTTACGAGTTATCAAGCAAGTTCTCATGTGTAGGTTAAAAGGAGTGCTCAGATAAAATTGCCAAGGAGTGTCTATGAACATATAGTTATAGTTAGTTGTTTGCTAAGGTTGCTCGGATAATCAGGTACTATGTTTATTTAGTTATTAAACGTTTGTATTTGGCGATATTTAGATTTAAGCTATACATTTGTTTATGCATTCATCACTCAGATTGTTTTCTTCTTTTTTCTATTTAGTCTTTAGCTCAAGATTTTTGTTAACTGATCTTGAGATTACTCAAACATGCTCAAACTTCAGCCTTTATATAATCGATAGCGCAACTCACACCAGCATACCATTAAGTTGTATTCATGGAACAAATGTACGTGACTCACATTACATGCGAGCCTAATACAGTAAAGTCTAATATTTAATTGTGATTAAGTAGTATTCATGGAACAAATGTACGTGACTCATTACATGTGAGCCTAATACAGTAAAGTCTAATATTTAATTGTGGATTCAATTTGATTAATTTGTTGGTTGATAGGAATCAATGGAACTGGGATGAATTTGAAGGCCAAAAATTCTTGGTGACTATTTAGATGGTTTGGACATAAATAACCTCACTATTCTCGAGCAACAAATGCAAGACTTGTGTCTTTGATGATGAAAGTGAATCCAATGCTTTGCTTATATTTATTTTTTTCACAAGAAAAGTTATTCATGTACGTTTTTGCATAGCTATTTGATCGTTGGTTGTGAAAATGAGTTAAAGAAAAGGATTTTTTTTTTCTCTTGGATTTTCATGTAAATTGACCTCTCAGCTATTTGATAGTTAGATTCAGTTAGTTTTTAACACATTTTGGATTACTTATGACATGTTACATGGCCTTTGAACAATCACGTAAACAAAATCAGTTTTGTTGTAGTTACTTTTAAAGTGATTATCTACGAGGTATTTAGGATTGCTTACTTATCTGCTTAAAAAATAAGCAGATACCAACCCAATTTTTTAAGTGCTAATTGTTTTTATCTAGGAAAAAAATCAGTTTCAATCAACATTGGATGGAAGGGTTGCCTTGGTGCCATGGGCAGATATGTTAAATCATAGATGTGGTGTAAAAGTTCCTGACCACTGTTTTCTACTTGAACTTAGATAGAGTTTCAAATAATTGTGAAAGAAAACAAAACTGAACAAAAGCAGGGTGCCAATAATTATTGACAATGTATAAAGAAAATTTATCACATATTGTTGTCAACAGTCCTATATGCGCAATTTAGTACCCATATGCTTGGTTAAGCATCTGGGATTTTTATGTTCTAATTATTTTATGTTAAAGCTACATGATATATTTTGATATTCATTTCGAATATAGATTTCATTTTTGCACATGGTGAAGAGATTACTAAGATTGGATGTATGTGCAGGAAGCTCAACGTAAAGCATTGGATATGTCTCCTACAACCATTGTAGAACCAACAAATGAGTCATTTTATGGGGTCATTAACTACCATCTCCGTGAAGGTAATAAGTATTTATTTTGAGATTTTTTAAAATTACTACTACATTAATTTTCAAAGTAACCTATACATAAATTTTGTGCCACATAACCTGACTCTACATATTTATTCCGTTTATTTCAAATAGCATAATTCTAACGAATAATCTTGGTGCAGCTAATGTTTTAATTTATGGACCAATATTTACCAGATCTTGGTGCCTGCTATATTTTGTCTACATGGGGACGGCAACTCAGATGTATATACCCTAACTGATGATAACCATTCTCATCCAATAGTTGAAAAAGTTATTGCGTGCTCTATATGAGTTAGATTGCGGTGATTATTTGGTATGACATTCTTAACATTGCGTTGAATGCTTAGGTAACACAAGATTCAAAAAGTTCAAAGATATATGTCATATAGGCTTTTCAACCCTCAAATCGAGAGTCGAAACATTGTAATGTTATGTTTCCATTAATTCCTTTTTATTCTCCTAAAGTAAGTTAATTATGATGAATAATTAGAACACAGAAATTACGAATGGCTCGACATCATGGCTAAATAAATAGAAGTACTCACCCCTATAACTTATGCATGATGTTTTATTGATAGGCACCCATCAACAACATAAGATGATAGTGATAACGAATATATAATCATCCCAGTCTACTATTCTAGATATGGCAATTCTCTGTTTCGATCTATTTTGCAATGAAAAAAAAAACAACAAACGTTGTATACAAAGGAGCATTTAAACGTTAGTTAATTTATTCACCGGACACTTTTCCAACAATTTTTTTACCCATCTTCTTTCGTTATAGTAAAATAGGACAACGATAAATATAAGTCATGCCCGCCCATCGGGCGGGCTTTGAAGTCTAGTATATATATATATATATATATATATATATATATATATATATATATATATATATATTCTAAAACAAATAGTATAAAATATCCGAAATTAAATCAATTCAATCAAGTCTCCACCTTCTTTGCCCTCTTGTCTAGCTCATTATTCCAAAACAAAAAAGTGAAGAACCCTAACTACCCCTTCCCTTTACTCTTCCCCTTAAATAAACCCACATTTCCAACTTTCACCATTTTCTTTATAAACATCCAACTTTAATTATACCAAAATTTGCTCCCTTTAGTGTAATGTAGCTCTTTATTATTATTTATAATACTTTTCTTGAATCAATGTGAGTCAAGATTTGAACTTTATTACATGGGTTTTATTTAAATGATGAAATGATTAATGGGTTGTGTTTATTTTACTATTTAAGCACTTGGGTATCATTTTTTTTGTGTTCAATAAGGTGAAATTTTAAAGATTCTTGGATTAATGTGAGTAAAGGTTTGAACTTTATTACATGGGTTAGTTTTAAATGATGAAATATGAAATGGGTGGTGTTTATTTTACTATATAAGTAATTGGGTATCATTTTTTTTGTGTTCAATAAGGTGAAATTTTAAAGATTTGAACTTTATTATATGGGTTAGTTTTAAATGATGAAATATGAAATGGGTTGTTTTTATTTAGTGAAAAAGTGAAGTTTACAATGATCTTTATTTGATTCTTGTCTTGGTTGTCACTTTGGTTATTTATTAGTAGTATTATATATAAGTACACATGTGTGTGTGTTTTTGTTAGTGTGTTTGGTAATGTGTGTGAATATTATATGCAGGTTGATCACATGGGTTATGACTTATGAGATGTGAATGTACTAACCACCACTTCAGATTGAATCAAACTGGTACACTATCTAAGTACTTTTATCTCTATGTTTTTTAGTTAATTTAGCTGTTTTTTAGTTGATTTTAGTTAAAAGTACAAAAAAGATAAGTGCAATGTGTATAGGAGTGTACAAAAAGTCTTTTCAATGCTCAATGAAGTATAAGTGGATGTGAAGTTTAGTTATGTGGTTCAATTTGGTTTATGTTTTAGTACTTGTTGTGGCTTTTGTTTGAGTTTGTTATGTTGTTTGTAGTTGTAGGAGGAGCATTGAAGATGAGGACGGTGGGGCGGATGTTTGCAGTTATTATTTTATTTGGTTTTTGGGTTGTTGGGAAATCAGATATTTATATTGTCACGATCGAAGGCGAGCCTGTAGTGAGTTATGGAGGTGGTGTGAGTGGTTTTGAAGCTACTGCTGTCGAGTTCGGCGAGAAGCTTGATGTCACTAGGTTCGTATTTTTAGAACCAACTTTGTGATACTAAATACGATAGGTTTATATAATATTGTATTTAGGATTATTCTGGCCTGTTGTTTAATCTTTGACCTTCACCTCAGTGATTCGGTTTCTTCATACTCACGTCACCTTGAGCTCAAGCATGATACTATTCTTGAAACGTTGTTTGATGAAGGAACTTACAAGAAAATTTATAGTTACAAGCATGTTATCAATGGTTTTGCAGTTGACGTTTCTCCAGAACAGGTCAAAACCTTGACTTTCTATTTTGACTTAGAGTTAACAACCTTTTAAATACTCATACTTGGCTTTTGTTGAAAACAAACCATTGTTCTTGTCAAAATGCCAAAAAGAGCCACCATTGCTTGCAAAAATGAACGTTTAAGACCAAAATAAAAAGGGTAAATTGCAAGTCAAAGGAATTCATATTGGTCAATTTCTAACATGAGTAAAGTACTTCTAAATCTTAGAACCTTTGTTATTAGATTATAATAAAATAAGGGACCCAATACATATATACCCTTCACCAACTATCTTATAAACTTAGAATATATAACACCGAGTTTAAATTCCGTTCTCCAAAATAGAAATTGACTGTAAATATGTTTCTTTTACGTGCAATATTGCCAAATAACATCATTCTTGGCACCTTTTGTTATCCCTTGTTTTTGCAAGCATCTTTCTTTCTTTCTGCACATCAAAATAACGATGTGACAGGGTCAAAAAGTAACACCCATATTTGCACCAAGAATCCATCAATAAAGATTTGTGAAATCTTTTTTCTTAAACATTTCTTAACATATATTGGTAGGCAGAAACGCTTAGGCTAGCCAATGGCGTGAAATCAGTAGATAAAGATTGGAAAGTGAGGAAACTCACCACACACACGCCACAATTCTTGGGGCTACCCACTGGAGTATGGCCAATGGGTGGTGGATTTGATAGAGCCGGGGAGGATATTGTGATTGGATTTGTTGATTCGGGTATTTTTCCCCATCACCCAAGTTTTGGAAATCATGGTACCCAACCATACGGGCCTCTTCCTAAATTTAGAGGAAAATGTGAAGTCGATTCAGACACAAAAAAGAGTTTTTGTAACGGAAAGATTGTTGGAGCACAACATTTTGCTGAAGCTGCAAAAGCAGCCGGATCTTTTAATCCTTTAGTTGATTATGCTTCGCCTATGGATGGTGATGGACATGGAAGGTTAGTAGTCTAATGCTTAATTGTTATATAAAGTTTGAATTATATACAAAATAGATAAAATGGTACCTCTGTCAATTGACTCTTTGAGGTTTAACCTAATGATTATTCAATGTACATCACCGATTTGAGTTCCTTGTATTTGTTGCACTCGTTAGAGTTAGATGTATGTCGTTCAAACTTCTTGATCTTCTTCCGCATTCATTTAAATGCTATATACCAAAATGACCCATTGGACCTCATAAGTCAAAGTGCTTCAAAAGAGGTACAGTTTGACTTTGGGGTCAAACCTTGTTTTTCTAAATAATATGCAAACTCAGTTACTAAATTATCACCTACGTATAAAATTTCTCAGTTCCACGCGTTATGATATTATTCTCCTTTACTACAATTCAACCTTTTGACCTCAAAAGTCAAAGTGTTTCAAAAGAGTCATCATTTGACTTTTTAAAGGTCAAAGAAACTTACCCCTAGTCAAGAGACCCAGACTTACAAGCTAAATTATAGTAACATTTTGTTGACTATAAAATGTCAAACCTTTAATATTATTTCACAGCCACACTGCAGCAATTGCAGCCGGAAATAACGGGATCCCAGTTCGAGTATATGGATATGAATTCGGTAAAGCAAGTGGAATGGCTCCTCGAGCCAGGTAAACTATATAATATTATATACATTTAATTTTGTAAACTTGATTCTAAATTATGTGAATAACATGATCACACAGGATTGCTGTGTACAAGGCCCTCTATAGGCTCTTCGGAGGATTTGTTGCCGATGTTGTTGCCGCTATCGAGACAGCTGTTCATGACGGTGTTGATATCTTAAATCTTTCAGTGGGACCCGAAAGTCCTCCTACCACCACAAGAACCACATTTCTAAACCCATTTGACGCAACACTCCTCTCGGCCGTAAAAGCTGGAATTTTTGTTGCACAAGCGGCAGGAAACGCAGGACCATTTCCAAAAACTTTAGTGTCTTATAGTCCATGGATCGTATCCGTAGCGGCTGCTGTTGATGATCGACGGTATAAAAACCATTTGACACTCGGAAACGGGAAAATCCTTGCGGGGATCGGTCTTTCACGTAAGTTTCATACTCTTTAGAATCCGAGTAAATAAAAATAATGGTTCCTTTGGCTTGCTCAGACTTACGGAAGTGGTCACTGGATGATACTAATTACGGATATGCTTCGTGGAAACATTGTATGCTTTCACAGTTGGCCCCTCACGTAATTAGTTAACTTCTGGTCTCCAAGTATGTAACTAATTTAGATTTTGGTCCCTAAAGGGTGAGGGCGAGTGACTAAATGTGCAAGAAAGCAATGTTTCTAGGGACCATATCCGTAATTACTATCAGCAAGGGACCTATTCCGTAATTATGTGCAAATTACATGGACCATTTATGTAGTTAACTCATCATTAACATATCTTGTTTTAGTGCTAATTGAGTATTAACTATGAATGCAGCATCTACGAGTTTAAATAAGAAGTACACACTCGTTGCAGCTAATGACGTTGTATTGGATTCTTCGGCAATGAAGTTTAGTCCAACCGATTGTCAAAGACCCGAAGTTTTCAATAAAAACATGGTTAAAGGGAACATTTTATTATGTGGGTACTCGTTTAACTTTGTTATGGGTACCTCTTCTGTTAAGAAAGTTGCTGAAACTGCAAAGAGTCTTGGTGCAATCGGCTTTGTTCTTGCTGTAGAAAGTGTTTCACCTGGAACCAAATTTGAACCAGTTGCAAGTGGAATGCCTGGGATTATTATCACGGATGTTGACAAGTCAATGGTATTCAAATTACTTTTTTGTTTTTAAACTTTTAGGGTAAACTAGAGAAATCATCCATGTGGTTCTGCGAAAATAACGAAAATCGTCTCTTGTCGATACTATTTGCATAAATGGTCCCTTATTTCACCGCGTGGTTTTACTTTTGGTCCCTTGCCCTTTCAGATTTCAGAATCAAAAGTGAACTTAATGATATAACTGAGGGACTAATACTTAAATGTGTTACATACTTGAGGGACCAAAAGTTAAATAAGTGATGTACATGAGGGACTAAAAGTTATACTAGTTACATAGTTGAGAGAACAAAGTGAAAATAAACATTGTGATTATGCACGATTTATGCAAAAAAGAATCGGCGAGGATGATTTAAGTAAATGTCACTCGCCAAATCATAGGGATGATTTTGTATATTTACCAAACTACAGGTTCAATTCTGTAAATTACTCTTTAATTAATTCATGTTTTTTTTATAGGAGCTTATAGACTATTATAAATTGTCTACTCCACGCGACTGGACAGGACGAGTGAAAAGTTTTAAAGCTACGGGGACTATCGGAGATGGTTTGGAGCCAATACTTTACAAATCAGCACCGATAGTTGCAGTATTTTCTTCCCGTGGGCCGAACATAAGAGATTACAGCTTTCGTGATGCGGATCTTTTAAAACCTGATATTTTAGCACCAGGGTCTCTAATCTGGGCTTCTTGGTCGCCCAATGGCACAGATGACGCTAATTACTTAGGTAAAATCTCAATTTGATTGGTTTCATTTGTTGGTCCAGTATTAACATAAATTTGGACCAGGGGAGAACTTTGCAATGGTCTCGGGAACAAGTATGGCTGCACCACATATAGCGGGTATAGCAGCTCTTATAAAGCAGAAACATCCTCATTGGAGCCCTGCAGCTATTAAATCGGCTTTGATGACATCATCAAATACATTGGATCGAGCCGGGAAACCAATGCTAGCTGAAGAGTATTCAAAAGCAGAAACATTGAAGTTTGTAACCGCAACACCTTTTGATTATGGTAGTGGCCATGTTAATCCTCGAGCTGCTTTGGATCCCGGTCTTGTCTTCGATGCAGGTACATTTTGACTTTTAAGGTCAACATAATGATATTGGACTTGAAGTTTTATTAAATCCTTACGAATTTTCTTACGAAATTTGAGATCGTCTATTAATACTAATGAGAACATATTTGTTTACTAATGGTAGTGAAATTAGTCGGATACTAACCACTCAAGGGTGTTTACCGGGGTAACCCTTTACCCAAAAAAGGGTGGCCTAGTGGCAAAAGGGTTTGTGACTATCACTCAAAAATGTGTGAGGTCTCAAGTTCAATTCCTGCTAGGTGCAAACAACCTTGAAGTGGCCACGCCAACCTCCTGAAAAGGGAGGGCTTTACGCCTTTACCTGGCTTGAGTCTGTGTGGCAGTGGGTTCAAACCCCGTGGATTAGTCGGCCAAAAGGTCGGAAACCATGGTTAACCAAAAAAAAAAAAAAAAAGGTCTGATACTTGAAGTCGAAAAGTTAAAAGGTTTGACCTATTTTGTCAAAAACCAATATTTATTGTTTAAAAAAAGAGGCGTAGTTTGACTTTTAAGGTCAATCATTCAGTCTCTAGCTTCAAACATTGAAACTCTTTATCCTTTACGACAAATACAAGACAAAAACGTGTGTTCGCATTATATTGTCGTTAAAATGTGTATAAAATTNCAGGGATGATTTTGTATATTTACCAAACTACAGGTTCAATTCTGTAATTACTCTTTAATTAATTATGTTTTTTATAGGAGCTTATAGACTATTATAAATTGTCTACTCCACGCGACTGGACCGGACGAGTGAAAAGTTTTAAAGCTACGGGGACTATCGGAGATGGTTTGGAGCCAATACTTTACAAATCAGCACCCATAGTCGCAGTATTTTCTTCCCGTGGGCCGAACATAAGAGATTACAGCTTTCGTGATGCGGATCTTTTAAAACCTGATATTTTAGCACCAGGGTCTCTAATCTGGGCTTCTTGGTCACCCAATGGCACAGATGACGCTAATTACTTAGGTAAAATCTCAATTTGATTGGTTTTATTTGTTGGTCCTGTATTAACATAAATTTGGACCAGGGGAGAACTTTGCAATGGTCTCGGGAACAAGTATGGCTGCACCACATATAGCGGGTATAGCAGCTCTTATAAAGCAGAAACATCCTCATTGGAGCCCTGCAGCTATTAAATCGGCTTTGATGACATCATCAAATACATTGGATCGAGCCGGGAAACCAATGCTAGCTGAAGAGTATTCAAAAGCGGAAACATTGAAGTTTGTAACCGCAACACCTTTTGATTATGGTAGTGGCCATGTTAATCCTCGAGCTGCTTTGGATCCCGGTCTTGTCTTTGATGCAGGTACATTTTGACTTTTAAGGTCAACTTAATGATATTGGACTTAAAGTAATATTAAATCCTTACGAATTTTCTTACGAAATTTGAGATCTCTATTAATACTAATGAGAACATATTTGTTTACTAATGGTAGTCAAATTAGTCGGATACTAACCACTTAAGGGCGGCCTAGTGGCAAAAGGACTTGTGACTATCACTCTAAAATGTGTGAGGTCTCAAGTTCAATTCTGCTAGGTGCAAACAACCTTAAAGTGGCCACTCCAACCTCCTGAAAAGGGAGGGCTTTACGTGGTTTGAGTCTGTGTGGCGGTGGATTCAAACCCCGTGGATTAGTCGGCCAAAAGGTCGGAAACCATGGTTAACCAAAAAAAAAAAAAATGGTCTGATACTTGAAGTCGAAAAGTTAAAAGGTTTGACCTATTTTGTCAAAAACCAATATTTATTGTTTAAACAAAAGAGGACGTAGTTTTACTTTTAAGGTCAATCATTCAGTCTCTAGATTCACTTTATCCTTTACGACAAATACAAGATAAAAACGTGTGTTCGCATTATATTGTCGTTAAAATGCGTATAAATTTTGAATTTATTAAGTAGCAACTTTGACTATTTTTGTCAACTTTACAGGTTATCAAGACTATCTAGGATTCTTATGCACAACGCCAGGAATCAACTACCAAGAGCTACTTAAATACACACATCACCCATGTAACTACACCATCGGTCATCCATATAACCTCAACACCCCATCCATAACAGTCTCCCATTTGGTCAGAACCCAAACCGTAACACGAACAGTCACAAATGTAGATGAAGAAGAAACATATACAATCACCTCAAGAATGCCTCCAGCCATAGCCATTGAAACAAATCCTCACTCCATGACTATAAAACCAGGTGCATCACGAAGGTTCTTCGTGACACTAACTGTACGGTCAGTTAGTGGTGGTTATAGTTTTGGTGAGGTTTTGTTGAAGGGAAATAGAGGACATAAGGTTCGGATACCGGTTGTAGCAATGGGCTTTAATCGGTAGCCTGGTGTAATGTTAATTCTTTTGTACAACAAGGCGGATAATAAAGTATAGAAAATGTTTAGGCGTATTTATATGGTAAGAAATGTAAAGAGAATAGTATAAGGTGAGAGATTTTTACTTTGTGTTTTTTTTTAGTATCATGTTTTGCTAGCTATTGATGCTGCTAGCTTGAACAGATTGTTGTAACAAGTTGTAATGTATGCTTATTAGTTTAACTTTACTTGAGGTTAAATTCATAATCGAAATCCCAACACGGAAAGAGGTTAAATTCCACCACCACCACCACCGCTTATATTCATGCCATCCTCCATGTCTTCACCTTTATCATATTATGATCGCTTGTCATTGTCATCAAGAATCGACAGTTAAGACTGGCCTGAGGTTAACGATCAAACCTAGAGATGGGTAGATTCAAAAAAAATACCTAAATAGATGGGTCGAACTGCTAGAAGCATTTCGTTTAGGTAAACATAATTATTTCGTTCATCTAGGATCAAACACAAAACCCAAATCGACGGATTAATAGGTAAGAAAAGATGAAACACAAAACCTAAATGAGCCACTAGTCTACATATAAATGGGTAAGAAGTCCAACCTCTACCATGAGTTGATTACAATCCTATATTGGTAAGAATTATTTATCTTCACCTATATTGTTATAAGGCTGCCAATGTTTAAAACATCATAAACTATGTCACATTCGTATGAATATTCGAAAAACCTCACTTTGTTATTGTTCATATACTATTTTCCGGAAACTATATACACTAAAAATTCTTATAAATCGCATCATCACAACTTTAAAGTCCCTCGCTTGTGCACTATCGCAACCAAAAACGCCTTTTTTACATTCTTTTGTCAACACGTTTTTTTCTTACCATACTACACGTTCCAATTTCTGAAACTAATGATTGAGTTTCTTCTTGTTTAACTTTAACCTCCTTTTATTTCATGGCCGTTAACTTTTAACTGCAAATCCTGGGTTGACGGTTCGACTCCGTCGTTGGCCTCAAGGAGTGGTGAGCACATCTTTGAACAAATGCTTAGATTTCTCAAGTGCTTACACATCTTTTACTTTATTTAATAATTATGTTATTATCCGACTAACTTAATTATATATTAACATTAATCTCATTCACTTAGGAGGAAAAAAAATGTGTCTATCCTTTAACAATAAACATTAAGGGTCCGTTTGGTATGAGTATTTTGGTTTGAGGGTAGGGATGGCAAAAAAAAACCCGTACCCGATGGAGATCCAATCCCCAAATTCGATTTGACTGGGGAATCCCGGATTTGACTAGATATGGGGATGGGGATAAGGACGAGGAATCTCCGAATTTTGTAACCGGGTATGGCACGGGGATGGGGATAACATCAATCCCCGAACCCGACCCTGATTTTTTTAATCTTTTATATAATAAAAGAATTACATCATTTTGAAGTTTTTTTGACAGAACAATCTTAGTGAAAAATCAATTGGACCAATAGGAATCCTCAATTTTGACACATAGGCGAAATCGAGCAATATGATTGGCCAATAAAAAGTCAAAATTGANTAAATCGCATCATCACAACTTTAAAGTCCCTCGCTTGTGCACTATCGCAACCAAAAACGCCTTTTTTACATTCTTTTGTCAACACGTTTTTTTTACCATACTACACGTTCCAATTTCTGAAACTAATGATTGAGTTTCTTCTTGTTTAACTTTAACCTCCTTTTATTTCATGGCCGTTAACTTTTAACTGCAAATCCTGGGTTGACGGTTCGACTCCGTCGTTGGCCTCAAGGAGTGGTGAGCACATCTTTGAACAAATGCTTAGATTTTTCTCAAGTGCTTACACATCTTTTACTTTATTTAATAAATATGTTATTATCTGACTAACTTACGCGTAACATACATTAACATTAATCTCATTCACTTAGAAGAGGAAAAAAAAAGTCTCCTTTAACAATAAACATTAATGCTTTTGGCATATATAAACGGGTAAAAATGTACCTAGAAACATTAATACAACAAATGCAACAAGACCTGAAAGAAAGTAAACACTTTCAACCAGCAACGATATGATTTGTAACTTTATGTATGTAAAGACTAACGATGAAGTGTTCTCATTTGTGCGAAAAGAAACAAATGTCAAAAATTATTTTTGTTCCTTTATTTTTAAGGATAAAAAGAAATGTTATATAGCATCACTTATATTTTCTTAATTGTGATTTACTTGAGATCACTGTCTTAATCAGATTAAGCTCATAGTCGAGTCTTTAGGTGCAGAGTGCACACTCGTTCTAGTTAGTTTGATACCGCTACGACTAGTGCGAAGGTCAAGGGGGTCGCACCCCAAAACTCCAACAATATCAGTATAGTCTTAGATGTAGGATTTTCAGCTTGTAAGAGCATACATTTACGGGTGTAGAGGACATAGTATGAATTGATTCTATTCCATCTTAGATTAGTATTAGTGAACTTTTTAGATTAGTATCGTGTGAAACAAAAGTAATATATTGGTTCGATAATCAACCAAAATAATATATCGCTCTTATTCAACTCGTTCGAAAAGCTCCTTGTTCTTTCCTTGTTACCACTTTACCCACCTTATATAATCGTATCAATTTGTCACGTACAATCTGCAAAATGACCTGTTCCTATTTCCTAATGTGTGAGTTGGGTGTATAATAAAAAGATGAATTTCTTTAATTTTGCATTTTTCTTTTTCTCGGCTGAGTGTGGTGTTCCGAATTATAGCCAAGTAAATTTAAAATTATCATGTATTTCTATATAATTAATAAGATGAGTATCTTCGATAAGATAATAAGATTTTCTAAAATAAATATATTTTCGATAAGATAATAAGGATTGTCTAGAGGACCTTTCTAGCTTAATCAACTGGGGAGATTCGGTTTTATTCGTTAGGGAAGATATGCTTTGATGCGGTTGTTCAAACAATGTTTTGGATCATTTGGAGGTACCGAAGCCGGTTGTACTTTGACGTAAAAAGACCAAGGAAAGACACATTACGTGAGGAGATAAAAATCCTTTCACACATTGTGGATCTTTCATCGAAATAGGAAATTCATTTCTAATTGGTTTAATTCGATCTTCGATCCAAAGCTTGCTTGTACAAAAACTATGTAATCGATCACGCTTTTTGTCTAGCTTCTTGCTAGTTTTACTTTATATAGTATCCGTCATTCAAAAAATAACTTCCTCCGTCTCATATTTATTGTCTACATTTCTATTTCAAATTGTTCCAAATTAATTGTCCACTTTCAAAAATAGATAAGAAGTTTAGTTCACCCTCACTTTGGTGTTTTAAATTGCTTTTGTCTGTCGACTTAATTTTGAGACTCACGGACTACTACTACCACAAAGGAATTAAAATGAAAATGTCACGTTTTAATTGTGTGGTGGTAGATTTCACGTGCTGTGATTCACATTTTCTTATCTGAGAGGAGAAAGATATCACATCACATATGGGCAAATCTTACAACAATAACAATTTGTAAGAAAATAAATATAGCAATGAGTCGATGATCATATATCTAGTTAACACACAAGCATTGCCGTTCATTGAACAGAAAGCGAAGTAGCTGACTTTGGTTTCGGTTGGCCCTTCTCGGTCCTATTTGAAAATTGAACTCAGTGATCGAAGAAGAAAAGCTTATCTATGTATTATTCCACCGTCTCGATTAACAAACAACAACGTATTCTATTGCTTAGACTCGATCCATGCACTTTTTTTTGTTGTGTTGTGTCGATGGAGGTTGGAGGGGTGAATTTTTTAAAAAAATTTACAGTTTAGTACAAATAGAGAAAGTAGATGAAACCAATTCAAGAATGTGATCGAGGGACGTGTGTGTTTGACACGTTTCTCTTAAAACGGATTTGTCGCCTATTCGCCGTCCGTTTCCCAGGGTACAACGATCGGAAACAGTATGTTGTACTGTCGGATATGACATGAGTTGACATCCATGCCTGAAATTTCCATCTGCATTTGTGTGTGATGTGTTTGAACATGGAATTGAGACTGTGCTTTATCTCGCATCTTGTATCTTGGTTCAAGCAAGCCATTTCTCTTCCAACATGTTCCATTCAAGTCCCTGTATTTCGAGACTCGATATCTTATTCACAAGTTTTCCAACAGGCATATTAGCCTAGTAGCGCTCTATCTGCTTTACTGTAACTTGTACAACTCTTGTTAAGTTCTGTAACACCACCACGTCGAAAAAAATAATTTTGGTTGCTTTAATATGGCGCTTCATATTTCTAACTTATATCTTGGTTTTTAATAAATTATTTTGCCAATTCAGGTATAATCCGTAATTATTTAATAAATTATTTTCCACTAGTTATAATTACGTAAGAATACTATATCAAAGAGCTCCTTGCCAGCTTTGATAAATTGATATCAAACTTTTTAATTCAAAAACAGTTATGATTATAAAATGTTAACGTGTTATTCAAAATATAACTAATTTTTTTTTACTAGAATGAGAGACGATTTCTAAAGCTGTATATCTTGTTGATACTGAATAGGTTACAACGAGGGGGTGTGCCCGCGCGTTGCTGCGGGGTAGTGTGCTTGGAAAGATTGATAAGAAAGATGAGTTCTAAAAGCAGCGTTTACTACGTTAGAGATATGAGGTCCATACATACATATTAGCATGTTAGGACTGCCTAGCAAGTTTATTACAAAGATGTTCATGGTTTGATACATCATTGTGTGCAGCTGCACAATATGCACATAAACACGGTTCAGCTCAGCCCATTGTTGTACATACAAAATGATATAGTTTGCTTGATACAATTAGAGAAGGTGCTCTTTCAAACCGGATTAAACAGTATTTCAAATATATACCATTGGACCTATAGGTATTAAACAAAGGTTGTGAGCTGTTTTTGGCATGGTGCCTGTGCATCAGTGGGTTTTTTTTTCGTACATCAGTTGCTTTTCTTTAGTTTTCCTGCTAAAATGAGCATTGTACTGTTGCTGCATGAGTTTCAAGAGAAAAATGAAAAAAGGTGTAACACTAAACTGCCATATACTCTTTTGTATGGTCGGCATGATTAAAAATTTTTATATAGTAGAATAGTGTAGGGATAATGTGGAACATAGAACATATTTGGCCTGTTTGTTTCTTTGTTTATTTGTTATTTTATCTAATTCAAATATTGCGTCTGCCTCTTTTGCGGGTATATAAGGTGTGGTGTGTATGGCCAATCATTAATAACATAAATAAAAAATCGAGTATTTGCATTTCACAATTGGGTGCGACCTAACATCCTGAACAGCTTAAAGCCAGGAAATGTGGTTCAATCATATTGGTCATTTTTAAGTTCTGTTTTTTTGCAAGAGTGGAAGAAAATGTAGGCTTTCTTTATTATAGTAATGTTATAGATCATAGAGTGTGCACGATTCTAGAGACAAAGATTGGTAAGAAGTGAGTGAGCTTATTTCTCAGAGGCTCATATCGTTTTGAGTCCTTTTCATGATGTACGCCCTGCTGGTGTTGAATTGCATGGTTATAAACACAGCAGAGAGACCCGAGATACAACTCACTAGCATTTGCGTTGATAGGGGTTCTGGATCTGGCTTCGTGGAAGGGAGGGGTGGGAGGAAGCAAAGCATGTTGGTTTGATGGATTTGAAAGGATTTAGGGTGTGTCACGTTGTGTAACAGTGTTTGTTATAGTGATATAATAAAAAACGTTGTTATACTAAATTCTAAAGTGCTTTTTGTACTATCATATTCGTCGCTGTCCTTGTGCTTGTAAATCCAAAACTCGACTGCATCCGAATCGAACTGTTTAAGTATGGTCTAAATGTCAAGTATGGCGTCAAAATAGCTAACCCTCTTGCTGAGCCTTGTTGTGACTCACAAACAAGAATCCAAAGCGCTGCTGGCAGCACCACTAAAAATCAACGCGGGAGCTATGGATAATTCTTTTGAAAAATATTAAAATTATAATGGTTGCTTGTAACTTTGTTTGACATGAGGAAAATGGATGTTTCATGGAAGGTGATTTTAGACACGTGATAAAACGTTGCAAGTTGTTCAAAAAGAAATAATCAATATGTTGCAAGTTGCATTAGTTGATGACTTTAATATTCCACTTGGATAAGACATGCCCATTGTTATTGTAGTTTCACTAGTAACTAGTTTGTGTTTCTTTGGCTATACATTGTTTTTGCCGAGTCATCTGTTAGACAATGGAAATCCCGTAGGTATAACTTTATTATTGAATGATATTTATAGAGTACAAACCCTAATGGTCCCTAACCTCACACCGGGCTTGGGTCATATTTATCATCTAATACTCCCCCACAGTTCGAGCGGTGAAATCGCGAAAGCTCGGACTGAAGTAGTAAACTAGAAAAGAAAAGAAAAACATTAACATAATAAAAAACAACTTAATCGACTCGTAACAAAACCCTACTAACGGTCGACTTTAGTCGACTGGTACCAACGGTCGGCTAAGTCGGCTGGTAACACAACCGTACCAACGGTCGACTTTAAGGACTGATATAGTTAACTGGTAACAAAGTCGTACCAACAATCGACTAATAAACAAACAATAAAACAACTATTATTTATTTATTTATTTATTTTTAATCCTAAACATATCTTCTTTAATTACATGAAGCACTTCCTTGTAACAAAAAAGTATCGAAACTTGCTTACTTCTCTGCTTCTTTTCTTTTATTTATTTATTAGGGCTTGGCACAATTGCCTAGGAGCGAAAGTAATATAATACGTTCTTTTCTTTTTGTTGGCTCGGCAATTGAGAAAGCAAGCAGCACTTGATAGCAACAACGAGGGGGTGTGCCCGCGCGTTGCGGCGGGGTAGTGTGCTTGGAAAGATTGACAACAAAGAGGAGTTCTAAAAGCAGCGTTTAGTACGTTAGAGATAATAAGAGGTTTGTACATAAATAGTTATGTTATGCTAGTCTGCTAGCAAGTTTTTACAAAAGAATGTTGTATGTTTTGATACATATTTGTGCAGTTGCACAAATATTGCACAAAACACTATCTGCTAGCAACTTGTACATACAAAATGATCTAGTTTGGTGATACATTAGCAGAATACATTAGCAGAGGTGCTGCTTTGAAACTGGATTAAACAGTTTCAATATATACATTGGACCTAGGTAGTAACAAAAGACGGTGAGCTGTTTTTCATGGTTGCTGTAGCATCAGTGGTTCTTTTTCTTCGTAGCAGTTGTTTTCTTTAGTTTTCCTGCTAATGAGCTTGTACCCGCTGTATTTACACAAAAGAAAAGTAACATTATTGTAGAAGAACAGTTAAACCATGTATTATGTGTGCCAATTATTATGGACTGTTGAAGACAAAAAAGAGACTGGAAAGAGAGTATTAGCATGTGAAAAAAAAGGTTGTAAAGACACTGTTACCATGTGATGGTTAGGTACATATGTTATGGTTAGGTCTATCATACTTGTAATTTTTTTTGTATATAAGCAGGTCCATTGTGTGTTATATGTGGTTAGGTAGGTGTTAAAAAAACTTTTTGGCAAATATGGTTTTGACTCCTAAACTTGATGAACTTAAAGAAGCGGCAGAGTCCGATGAGTTGCATTGTGCTTTAAGGGTGTTGTTTTTGCAGGAAGAGGCGGAGAATGAAGATCTTGTGTTGGTATTGCTTGATAAATGCGATGATGCGCGTGGTAGAATTGCAGCTAAAAGGGCATTGGTTCAAGAGGTTGGAAGTTTGAATCGTTCTAATCCTGTTGTTGGCAGTGCACTTCAATGTCTACAGGAGTCATTGAATAAAGATTCGCAACTGCTAGTGGCGTTAGCTGGGGTGCTGAATCTTGCAAATGAAGGACGCACGGACAGACGTCGCTATGTGGTGACAATGGAGGAATATAATTAGAAACTGTTTCTGTGGTGTTGGTTGCTGTTGTGTTGCTAAGTAGAGGTTCATGTAGGGCCTGATTTCTGTGTAATATTGTGGTCTTGTATTGGTGGTTAAGATTATGTTGTTAATCTTTCCATTTAGGGTTGTAAGATATTTTATGTATTCATAAAACTGACCACTTTGTTTCTTAAGTAAATTGTATTGATGTTTTTTCTCATATGTTTGTTGTGTTACTTTTTACTAACCTAAGATCTAAACAGTATGGGTGGTGGTATAAGAACAATACTCATAGAAGAGGCGAAAATTGCAAAAATAAGAGGGATATAGTGATTGTATGCATGTGAAAAAGAAAAGTGAGTGAACATCTGTGGCTGGATTTGAAAGTCACTGCACATGGAATGCATCGAGTAAGAGGCTGCAAAAATAGTTAAGCAATTGGCATTTTGCTTTTGGTTTTGTTAAAGAACAGTGGAGGAGGGGTGTAAGATGTTTGTGAGGATGTATAATGAGGAATAGAAAAGTGAGTGACCATGTGTGGTTGCAGTTTAAAGTTATTGGACAAATAGGTAGCTGTTTGTCTTATATTTTTTTGTTAGGTTTGGAATGGGTATTTAGTGTAGGGATTTTGTTGTCTGTTTATTTATTTATTTGTTTATTTATGTATTCAATTATTGCTGTGCCTCTTCAGCGGGTATATAAAGGTGTGTGTGCAGGTTTTTTTTTGTTAGGGTCAGTCACTATAATTATTGAGTTTGCACGTTACCAATATGGGTGAAAGACCTAACATTGATCAGCTTAAACAGGAATGTGGTTCTAATCATCTAAACCATTGTTTTAAGTATCTGTTTGTGCAAGAGTGGAATGAAAACGAGGCTCTTATCATGTATGTTAGTCAGAAATGTGCAGATCTAGAGACAAAGATTGGAAGGAGAGATGAGCTTATTCAAGAAGCTCAATCCTTTGGTCCTTTTCATGATGTAGCTACTGCTGGTGTTGATTGCATGGTTGCAACACAGCAGAGAGACCGAGACATCCTAGCTGCATTGAGTGGGGCTCTGGATCTGGCTCGTGAAGGGAGGGCTGAGAAGGAGCAACATGTGGGTTTCATGGATTTGAAGGATTAGGGTGTGTGTACTTGTGTAATAGTGTTGTTATGTGTTCTAATAAGAAGGTTGTTTTAATTGTAAGTGTTTTGTACTGTAATGTCTGGATGTTATGTTTGTAATAAAATGATTGTGATGAATGAAATTTCCTTTTAAGTAATGGTAATGTGTAGGTCGGTCAAAAACAGTATCTCTTGTGAGTCTTTGTAATTACAAAAGAATCCAAAGGTGCTGCAGCACCACTAAAATAATTGCGGGTGTTCTTTAGCTATGAACGAACAATAATGGACTGTGTGTTGTTTTTTTGTTCTGCCAAATGATGTTGGTAGAGATTTGATGTCTATAATGTAGCTGAGAATAGTAGTTTTTGTTTTTTTTGTATGGGTTACTTTCTTCTGATCTGTATTCAGCCTTGTTTTTTTAGTGGCATTTGCTACAGATGCTGTTTGTGATACTTAGATAGAGATTGGGTTATACAAACCTGTGATAGTTAGGTATGTATTGGGTTACACAGTATGTGTATTCGTTGTCTATATAAAGAGGTACCATGAGGAGAGGTTTCAGAAGCGACGATATGTGGTTATGATGGATCAGTATAATTAGCATGTCGTTTCCTACGTTTAGTTGTTGTTGTCTTTCTAAGTATAATTCCATGTGGTTTTATATTTCTTTGTAGTATTAGTATGTTGTTTTAATGTTTTGCATCTGCCCTTGCAAAATATTGTATACATGAATAAGACTTGCCACTTTTATTGAAAGAATGGATGTAGGCTGAGGTTTGTGAATGCAATCAAAAACAGTAAAGCATGTGAAGCTGTGGGTCATCACTTTTCAGTGATGATGTTATGTATTATACAGTTGTAGACATATGTTGTTTTTTTGTTCTGCCAAATGATGTCGGTAGAGGTTTGATGTCTATAATGTAGGTGAGAATAGTATTTTTTTTTGTTTTTTTTGTGTGGGTTACTTTCTTGTGATCTGCATGCAGGTTTTTTTTTGTTAGTGGCATTTGCTATAGATGGTGTTTGTGAGAGTTAGGTAAGGTAGTACAGTTTTCATTTGTTTTTATATAGGGAGAAAATATGCATGTGAAAGTTGGTCTATTGTGTTTATTTAAAGGAGAGACTCTACATGGTATTTTTGTTGTAAACAATAATCACCGTCTATACTGAATAACGAAGGAAGACATGGTTAAGCGTCCTCTATGCAAAAAACTAAAAGCCGATGCTAACTCTAACAGCTGGTCAGACATGTTAGCTTTTTACTGCCAGCAAGCTTCAATGGAAGATATTCAAATGGCAAGACAAATAAATGAGGTGTGCATAAAATTAATCGGCATTATGAGTGAAAGAGGTTCTTTCATTAAAGAACTGGAAACTGTGGAGAATGGTTATGCACAAAAGATGGCGGAGTATTTAAAAGAGGTTCAGGCAAAAGACGATGCAAATGTTATGCAGATGTCAACATTGGTAGATGAACTGGATTTAAACTCTCGTGGGAAGCATGTGTTTGCGCTAAAGCTTAAGGGAACTATTGATTCTTAAGTGGCTGTTGTTGGTTGATTAAGATGTTAACTATGTTTGTACAATATGTATTTGTAAAATAGTGTATGAAATAAATGTTAGAATAAGGGGTGTAAGCTAGATGCTTAGAAGGTAAATCCCAAGTGAATCTATGAAATAGTAGAAAGCTGTTTTTTTGTTTTCTTTCGATGCAGATCAGTGGCCACTAAATTCAATATGAAATGATAGTTTATATATGTGGCATGTTGGCAGGTTGTGA
>LBNU01032677.1:14406-25207 GCA_014162995.1 Artemisia annua
GGGGTGAGTTATTTTATTGTTGTTGTTATTGTTTTGGTTGTTTGGATTTAGATTAGGAAGTGTTTGGATTGATTTGGTTCGGATTTGGGATGCGTTTAGAATAAGTCGAAAGGTTTATAGTTATTGGTTTTGAACTCGGGTTGGAATGGATGTGGACTTGGGATGTTGTTGATGTTGTTGTCGTTGATGTTATTGTTGTTGTTGAGTGTTGTTATTGTTGTTGTTTGTTGGGATTATTTTCGGGATTTTGTTACTAGTCTCGGGATTATTATTATTATTTAGTTTAGAACGGTAAATAACTAAAACGGATAATAATAATTATGAAACCTAAAATACATTTGACATAGTTGAGAGGATTTGGACATCGGACTTGGAATCCATATTATTATGTTGTGATGTTATATTGTGAGCTTGAATTGGACGTATTGGATTTGCGGCCATGGTTATTTGGACGTTATGGACCCTTTGGTACATGAGACGGTAGGGTACGTTAGGCCCTTAAAGATCTTAACGTACCTGGAACCTGAACAATACAAAATGGTCGATAAACCTAAACAACTAATGGACTACGTGAATGATATATCCAATCATATTATTATTTATAAAATATTAGCATTTTTTAAAATATAAAGAGTCGTTGACTCGGGAAATGTTCTATAAACGGGCAGGTCATGCCGAAATTTTGTAAAACTCTTTATAAACTTCAAACTATTTTACCAACTACTATTTATTTCAAAAACCCTTTTATTACAACGTTATTTTGGGAAAACGGGTAAAACCGAGACTTGTTATTAACGATTTGTTATTTATTTGAGTGTCTCTGATCGCGGTTGTATATCAAGCGGTGAAGCTTGTAAACCACGGGTCGTAGTCCCAACGAGGGTTGAACTGATCTAGTCACTCAAAACCGTGAGTTATGTAATGTGAATTGGTTTGAAAGATGATGTTTTGTTTTTAATTACACTACGAAACTTTGTTTAAAACTTAACGAAAGTTAAAACGTATTTTAAAGAAACTAAAATAAATGATAAAAGAAAACATAAACGATAAAAGAATTAAAAGAAAGAAAGAAAGATAAAATGAAATAGAAGAAAGAGAAATAACTAAGAATGTAAAATGTTTTTGGCTTTTTAAGATTTAATAAACGTAAAGTAAAACGTAAAGCTTTTAAAAGAAAAAAAAAATAAGATGATAAGAAATTAACTAAGTTAAAAGGTTTTTAAGAAAATTTGACGGAGTAACGTTAAGATATGAATATAAGAAAACTTCACTCGAAATAACGATGAGGCAAATGAAAGTCTACTCGACTTATAAGAAAGATAGAACTAGACTCGACTCAAAGACTTAAGAAACAAGACCCAACTCGCAAATACTTGACTCAATAAGTAAACTCATACTCGCTAAGTGTAGGAAAAGGACTAATACTCGCAAAGACAAAGACTCCATACTCGCATAACATAAAAAAATTAACTCATACTCGCTAAGTGTAGAAAAAGCATACTCGCAACACTTAGATACTCATACTCGCTAAACTTAACATACCCATACTCGCTAGACCTTACCAAACTCGCAATCTATGGATGATACTCGCAAGAATTGTAGGATGCCAAGTTAATACTCGCAACCAAAAGTAGCATACTCGCTATAGATCCAAATTGGTACTCGCTAAACATGTGAACAACTCATACTCGCTATCTTTAGTTGACTCATACTCGCTATGGTTAGAACAAGGTGATACTCGCAATGCTTATGAACCAAACTCGCAAAGAATTTGAGAACCAAACTCGCAAACACCACAAAAAAAATGAAACTCGAAAAAACAACTTATTCCAACTCGCTAAACCCTAATATTTTTGACTTAAAACCAAATTTATCGTGACAAAAGTATTAAGACAAACCCAAAACTAATAAAAGCTTAAATGAAAATGAGTTTAAAAGGTAAATAAGCTTATATAAGCCAAGATAAGCAACGACTCAATACAAGCCCTAAACCATTTTATCATTCGAATCCAAAAGTTCAAGCAAGGATTAATATCTAATAAGATTTAGTAAAAACTTAATAAAGAAAATGTTTAAAAACTAAAGAAGCTAATATATAAGCTAAATAAGCCACGACTTGAGTTACAAGCCCTAGCTTATTTGTGTATTATTCGACTTCAACAAAAAACCATGAAAAGTTGATGAGAAATATTATAAGCTTAAAGAAAAGATTAAGATTAAACTTGCAAAGATTTAAACAAGAAAGATTAAAGATTAAGACAATAAGACAATAAGATAAAGAAAAACTTTAAGACATGAAAAGTAAATATGCATTAAAATAAAACTTACACTAATAAAAACTTAACAAAATTAAGGACTCCCTACTAATGAAGCCATGAGGTGCTATTTAAAGGATCCAAGGAGGAATCCTTTTTACAACTTGTACGCTTAAGCCCCTCTACTTTTCTAGTTCATGAAAGTAACACATAAACTTCTATTACACACTACTAAACGTTTTAAAAATTAAACTATAGTCCTTGTAACTTGAGGTAGTGTGTTGACGTTTCTTCCAAAGGTCTTCAAAGATGTAAAAGTGATCTCTTGCTCGAATTTGTGAAGCTTATCATACTAATTAGCTTTGAACTTCAATTAAGCATCTCTTTCGTTTTCTCGAGCCTTTAAGAAATAACTTTGTCATCACGGGCTTTCCTTGAGCAAATTTCATCTTCGGCTTCACTTTCAAACTCTTTTCCAAATCTCGTGCTCGTTTTAGGCTTTTTGGTTGCTTTTGATGTCGTTTTTGCAATATCCTTTCCTGCACAGTCACAAACACAAAAACACGATATCTTTGGCGTTTAACGTTAGTTTTTGGTCTTCTTATCACTTAAACTAAGGTCAAAAGTATGTGTAAAATAGCACATACCAGTCTCTTCATTTTTATTTCTTTTCTTTCCATTTTTTTGACGACTTTCTTCGAGTATTCATTCGTCTTTTCTTGCATATTTTGTCATTTCGCCGACATATTTTTTTCTCTATCTTTCTTCCACACGAGACTTTTTGAAAACCATTTTCTTTCAAATGCCATTGTATTTTATAAAACTTTTATTCAAGCATTGTTTATTAGAATATTCGAGTACCATCGCTGAGTTATGATATTTATATTGCTTAGGTTGTGCTGAGGATTATTTGCTGTGACGCATTATTTGATTGGTTGATATATCTCGTTTCCTGCTATTGTTAAGGTGTGATTCATAGCCCCGCTTTTTATCTTTTAAATGTTTATAAACCCATGGGGTGAGATACATGCTTTAAATGTTTTCTGAGCACAAGTATTTTTGGTATGCTTTTCCTGATTGGTATGCTTTCCTGACGATGTGCTAAGTAGCTTTACCTTGCCATTGCAAGACCCTCAGATCATGAACCATTAATCACTTGCGAGTGAGCGCGAATATAGGGATATAGGCCTATAGGAATTGACCCTCCCACTCCTTTTGCTGGATAGGCAAATTGTGGTGTACTATATTCGATTTTGCCGGGTAATTGGCAAGTACTCGGCCTTGGGGGCACTATTATATTATGAAATTCCACGGTTATATTGATACTATGATTTGTTGGTTAACGTTTTGCGTGTCATGAGCTTAGCATCATCAACAATGTTATATGCACAGGGATGCCTCTATACATTGGTTGTTACCTTGATTACCCGATATTTGCGTATGTTGCTCATATCTTATGATTAAAACCTTGTGCTCAACCTTATTATTTAAACCTATGGATTACACTCAACCTTTGTGTTGACTTTTTAAGCATGTGTTTTAGGTACTAATGATATTAATAATTAGCTTTGAAGCTTGATAATTGGGGCATGGTGGAGTGGTTAAGGCTGAAGAGGTATTTCTGTCAAGGCAGATTTACTATCTTTCTATCTTTATTTGCATTTCATTCGTAAAACCTTTTGTGTCTTTTGTTATTTCCGCTGCTAAACTTTGTTTATTTTCCACTGCAAACTCTATTTACTTTTTCCGCTGCTACTTTGACTTAAGAGTCCTTGTACTCTAAATGGTTTGTAATTTGAATGATATGTTTTGCAACATTTATAAACGTCCCGTGTTGTGGTCGTTATCTATAAATGTGCCTGGTTTCTATTTGCGTAATACCCCCAGCATGATAGCTGCCGTATTTGAGTTGGGGATGTTACAGAATGGTATCAGAGCCAACGTTTATAGAGAACGAGCTCGCACTCGACTATAAACTTTTTCCTGGAGTAAATATGTTTTGAGACAGAAATCCGCCAGCTCTTCATGCCACTTCGCGCCCTGGTATTTATTTAAACTTTATATATACATGCTTTGATATTATGATTTGGTTTGGAACTTCTCCACTATTATGCTTTGGCTTATAAAATGTTTTCCGCGAAAATTTGGCTAGTGTTTTTATACCTTCCCTATGCTCTTGTAGAGTATAATGTCTGTCCCAGTCCCACCAGTTGTTGACCCATTGCTATTAGGAGACGAGGTTGAGTTAGATGTTGATGTTGGTTTGGACGATGAGGTAGGTTTAGAGGATGATGTTGGTTTGGACGATGAGGTAGGTTTAGAGGATGATGTTGGTATTGATGATGATGATGAGGATGATAGTGATGATGATGAGGAGGAGGATGACGAGGAGTTTATGGATGAGGATCAGGATGTTCCCCCTATGCCACCTTCGCCTGTGATTTCGGATGTGACTTACGAGTCGGATACGTCTGAGGCATTAGGATATGCGCTTGAGACTGAGGTTCCGACGACGTATGAGATTGGTGAGTCTTCGACAGCTGCCCGTGTCACCCCATCTGAGCTTTGAGCTGCGATGAGTCGTTTGAGACAGGGTATCCCGTGGTGTTATCTGTCCTGCGATATGATTCTGTTACGTTAATTAGATACTTACATGTTGTACATTGGTACTGATTGATAGAATTATGATGCACTAGTAGTTTACCTTTGCACGTATTACACTTTCAACTCTTGGTAGTGTTTTGTGCTCACATGGTGCCAGATAATGAGAAGTTACTTGAGAAGTTCATTGGAGGATTACCCACAAGTATCCAAGGACATGTGACATCGTACAATGCTGAGACTTTGGATGATACTATTAGCATGGCTAAACGCCTTATGGATCAAGTGATTAAGCATGGTGCTGTTCACAAAGGAAATCACTTTGACAACAAGAGGAAATGGGAAGATAACAGAAGGAACAACAACTTCAACCACCGCAACAATAACAACAACCAGTATCGTAACAACAATCACCACCACCTACAGAATAGGAGACAAGAGATTGTTAAAGCATTTGTGGCCGCACCAGCACAAGGAGGAGTGAATGTTGGGCAGCAAACTCGTTGTGGTAAGTGTCAGCAGCACCATACTGGGCCGTGTGCTGTGAAATGTATGAAGTGTCTGAAAGTTGGTCATATTGCAAGGTTTTGTAAAAGCAAGGTTGTGGCAACAGGAGCGAATGCTCAGCCCGTGGTTACTTGTTTTGGTTGTGGAGAGCGTGGACACTATAGGAGCCATTGCCCGAAGAATGCTGGACAAGGAAATGGAAATGCTCGAGGTAGAGTGTATGTGATGGGGAATGGAGAGCAACACCAAGATCCGAATGTTGTCACTGGTACGTTTCTTCTCAACAACCTTCGTGTTAGAATTTTGTTTGATTCGGGTGCCGATATGAGTTTTGTATCTTCTAAGATTGCGCCGTTACTCCGGCTTACCCCAACCCCATTAGGTGTCAGCTATAGCATTGAGTTAGCTAATGGTAACATAGTTGATACCCGTACTGTGATCCGTGGCTGTACCCTTAACCTTTTAGACCACTCGTTTAGTATTGATTTGATGCCGATTGAGCTTGGGAGTTTCGACGTAGTGATTGGGATGGATTGGTTATCCAAGCATCAAGCGAGTATTGTTTGTGGAGAACGAGTTGTTCATATCCCTCTTAATGGTGAGATTTTGATTGTTCGAGGCGATAGGAGTGGAACTCGCCTGAATATCATTTCGTATATCAAAACCATGAAATACATGAAGAAAGGATATCATGCATTCGTAGCACATGTGGCTAAGAAGGAGTCGGGAGAGAAGCGACTCGAGGATGTTCCCGTAGTGCGTGATTTTCCTGAAGTATTTCCTGAAGACTTGCCGGGACTTCCGCCAGCTCGACAAGTGGAATTTCGCATCGATTTAGTTCCAGGAGCCGCACTTGTTGCGCGCGCACCGTATCGACTAGCACCGTCAGAGACGGAGGAATTGTCTAAGCAATTACAAGAATTGCTGGATAAAGGATTCATTCGACCTAGTTCTTCGCCCTGGGGAGCTCCGGTATTGTTTGTGAAGAAGAAGGATGGATCGTTCAGGATGTGTATTGATTACCGTGAGTTGAACAAGTTGACGGTGAAGAACCGCTACCCGTTACCAAGGATTGATGATCTATTTGATCAGCTGCAAGGATCGAGTTACTACTCTAAGATAGACTTGAGGTCCGGTTATCACCAACTCAGAGTTCGGGAAGAGGATATTCCCAAGACAGCGTTCAGGACCCGTTATGGTCATTATGAGTGTCAAGTTATGCCGTTTGGTCTGACCAATGCGCCTGCAGTGTTTATGGATCTCATGAACCGAGTATTCAAGCCTTATTTGGATAAGTTCGTGATAGTCTTCATCGACGACATCTTGATTTACTCCAAGAGTGAGGAAGAACATAAGCGACATTTGGCGACGATTCTTAAGTTGCTCAAGGACGAGCAGTTGTACGCGAAGTTCTCTAAGTGCAAATTTTGGATTCGTAAGGTACAATTTTTGGGTCATGTGATTGATAGTGAAGGATTACATGTGGATCCCGCTAAGATTGAGGCTATTGAGAAATGGGCAACGCCTGTTAATGCCACAGAAATTCGTCAATTTCTAGGATTGGCTGGGTATTACAGGAGATTCATCGAGGGATTCTCCAAGATATCCAAACCGTTGACTGCGTTGACTCACAAAGATAAGAAGTATAAATGGGGGGAGGAAGAAGAGAAAGCATTTCAGACTTTGAAGCAAAAGCTTTGTAGCGCACCGATATTGGCTTTGCCAGATGGAGTGGAGGATTTTGTGGTTTATTGTGATGCTTCGTATCAAGGATTAGGAGTAGTTTTGATGCAACGAGGGAAGGTTATGGCTTATGCTTCCCGACAGCATAAGACTCATGAGGAGAAGTATACCACTCATGATTTGGAATTAGGAGCAGTGGTTTTTGCACTTAAGTTGTGGAGACACTACGTTTACGGTACGAAGTGTGTTGTCTTTACCGACCACAAGAGTTTACAGCATATTTTGGATCAGAAGGAGTTGAACATACGACAACGACGATGGTTAGAGACGTTGAGCGATTATGATTGCGAGATTCGATATCACCCGGGAAAAGCGAACGTCGTGGCTGATGCCTTGAGCCGAAAGGAACGGTTAAAGCCACTACGTGTTCGAGCTTTAGTTTTGACGATCAATTCGAATTTACCCGCCCAGATTTTACAAGCCCAAGAGGAAGTCGTGAGACAAGGAGATCTCAAGGAAGAGAAACTTGATGGGATGATCGAGAAAAAGAAGTTGGAGAAACGATCGGATGGAACTTTGTGTTATAAAGGAAGAAGTTGGGTGCCATTGTTTGGAGGACTGAGAGATTTGATTTTGCTTGAGTCTCATAAGTCCAAGTATTCTATTCACCCAGGATCTGATAAGATGTATCAGGATGTGAAGAAGTTATATTGGTGGCCCAATATGAAGGCTGAGATTGCCGATTATGTCCGTAAGTGTCTTACCTGTGCCAAGGTAAAAGCCGAACATCAGAAACCGTCTGGTCTGCTAGAGCAACCCGAGATCCCAGAATGGAAATGGGAGAGGATTACGATGGATTTTATCACCAAGCTACCTAAGACTGCTACTGGATTTGATGCTATTTGGGTAATAGTCGACCGATTGACGAAATCTGCTCACTTCTTGCCGATCAGGGAGAACTATAGCATGGATAAGTTGACTAGGCTCTACGTGAAGGAGATAGTTTCTCGGCATGGAGCACCAGTGTCTATTATCTCCGATAGGGATAGCAGGTTTACCTCGAAATTCTGGCAGTCGCTTCAGGACTCGTTTGGATCGCATCTCGATATGAGTACCGCTTACCATCCACAGACCGATGGCCAAAGCGAGAGAACCATTCAGACTTTGGAAGATATGCTACGCGCGTGTGCGATTGATTTCGGGAATGGATGGGATATCCATTTGCCTTTGGTTGAGTTTTCCTACAACAACAGTTATCATGCGAGTATTAAAGCTGCACCGTTTGAGGCACTTTATGGCCGAAAGTGTCGTTCACCCATTTGTTGGGATGAAGTGGGAGAAGCACAGCTTATTGGTCCGGATTTAGTCCGTGAGACGACCGAGAAGATTGCTCAGATTAAAGAGCGATTGAAAGTAGCTCGTGACCGTCAGAAGAGTTACGCGGATGTGAGGCGTAAACCCCTGGAGTTTCAGGTAGGAGATCGGGTTATGTTGAAGGTATCGCCTTGGAAAGGTGTGATCAGGTTTGGTAAGAGAGGAAAGTTGAATCCTCGATATATTGGACCTTTTAGGATTTTGGAAAGGATTGGTCCCGTGGCTTATAAGCTGGAATTGCCACCCGAGCTTAGTAGGGTTCACCCTACTTTCCACGTGTCGAATTTGAGGAAGTGTTTGACCGATGAGGATGCGGTAATTCCGCTTGAGGAGATTGAGATTGATGAACAGTTGCATTTTGTTGAAGAACCTGTTGAGATTATGGATCGCGAGGTTAAGCGATTGAAGAAGAGTCGTATTCCTCTTGTGAAAGTTCGTTGGAATTCCAAGAGAGGACCTGAGTACACTTGGGAACGCGAGGATGAATTTAAACGCAAGTACCCAAATCTTTTCAAAGCCGGGACTGGTGACTTAAACTAAATCCGGGACGGATTTCTAAATATGATGTATGTTATGTAACACCTGGTACTTTTCCTAAAACCTATTTCTAGCCAAACTTCTATTTTCGTACCTGAGATACTTTTAAATTTTTAATGCATGTTAAATTGGGCTTGAGAAGCGTGAGATATATTGGAAACGAGAATTTATTCCTTGATTGACTCAGCACAACCTAGAAAACTCGAATTGTATTGCATTTGCCAAATTATTTGATTTATTTTGAGTTTGAGAAAAACTCTGAAGTTTATGCTTGATTTTATTAGAAAAATTATTTCGTGAACAATGGCGCAAGTTTCGTATTTTTTTCGAGTCCGTTTGATATGTCGTTTGAGCCCCGAAGCGTTTTCGTGAGAAGTTTAATACGTTGGCAAAGATGGTCCCTTGAGTTATTTTACCATTCACACCCTTACACTTCCACTTATTCCAAACTTACCCTATACTTAAAAATATATAAACCCCATTTTATTTTATTTATTCATTTCCACTCATAAAACACACACACAAACCTCACCCTTTTTCTCTCTCTCTCTTGTCCGCCGGCGACCCACCGGAACCCAAAAATCCGGCCACCGGAAAAATATTCCGGCCACCGACCTTTTACACCACCTACACCAACTTGTAGATCGGGACACCCCCGTCACCCCCGTACCACGCACGCACCCCCAAACACCCCGTAACCACCTCCACGCGCCACCCCCGTGACTGCCGACCACCACGACCCTCCACCACCTTTCTACCGCCGGTATAGTGACCCCACGCGCCCCCTTTTCTTTTATTTTCTTTTATTTTTAAAACCCTAATTTTTTTTATTTTTATTAAATCCTAATTTTATTTATTAAATTTCTTTATAAAAATGTTTTATTAAATGTTTTTAATGATAAAACTTGTGTGGATCTCGTTTTGCACTCGACTCGGTACGAACTCACCGGGTCAACTCGTGACTCGGTGAGGGTCTTGATGTTTTTGTTGTTGTTTGTTGTTTGGTGACAAAGGGAGTATATATATTTGGTTTTGGTTCGAGTTTAAGGGTCCGTTTGGCTTGTTTGTGGCTCGACAGCCGAGAACCACCACCACCGAGCCATGGGTGGTGGTGGGGGTGAGTTATTTTATTGTTGTTGTTATTGTTTTGGTTGTTTGGATTTAGATTAGGAAGTGTTTGGATTGATTTGGTTCGGATTTGGGATGCGTTTGGATTAAGCCGAAAGGTTTATAGTTATTGGTTTTGAACTCGGGTTGGAATGGATGTGGACTTGGGATGTTGTTGATGTTGTTGTCGTTGATGTTATTGTTGTTGTTAAGTGTTGTTATTGTTGTTGTTTGTCGGGATTATTTTCGGGATTTGGTTACTAGTCTCGGGATTATTATTATTATTTAGTTTAGAACAGTAAATAACTAAAACGGATAATAATAATTATGAAACCTAAAATACATTTGACATAGTTGAGAGGATTTGGACATCGGACTTGGAATCCGTATTATTATATTGTGATGTTATATTGTGAGCTTGAATTGGACGTATTGGATTTGCGGCCATGGTTATTTGGACGTTATGGGCCCTTTGGTACACGAGACGGTAGGGTACGTTAGGCCCTTAAAGATAACGTACCTGGAACCCGAACAATACAAAATGGTCGATAAACCTAAACAACTAATGGACTACGTGAATGATATATCGAATCATATTATTATTTATAAAATATTAGCGTTGTTTAAAATATAAAGAGTCGTTGACTCGGGAAATATTCTATAAACGGGCAGGTCATGCCGAAATTTTGTAAAACTCTTTATAAACTTCAAACTATTTTACCAACTACTATTTATTT
>LBNU01032677.1:53450-70457 GCA_014162995.1 Artemisia annua
CCCCCCACACTTAGAATTGAATATTGTCCTCAATATTCAAAGTCCCGGCTATTATGCCGACTCTTTGAACGTAAAAAGGCAACATTACTAGCTAAGTGTACGAAGGAAATCTTTTTTCACAAAAAGGTTATATAAGTTATCCCTTGATAATCGTTTGCAAAAGGATAGGATATTCGGCGGCTGGATTGAAAACAGACGCATCAATCATCACGATCCAAGGGAAACCTGAAAACATGAGCAAACACACAAAGGCAAACAACAGCAGAGGAAACTCCCCCACACTTAGTGTTAGAAAATAGAAAGAAGTCAGAAACATGGGTGAAAACCCATGTGATGCTAATGTTTTTTGTTTACCGAGTCACTAGCCTGACTCGACCCCGAATTCATTGGTTCTTGGGGAAGCAAGTGGAAGAGACGATCTCCATCGGACTTTCATTCAAGATGTTTGGATAAACACTGAAGTACGTGAAAGTTCCACACCGATGAGATATACCCGGCTTAAGATAGTATAAACTATAAGCGGTGATGCCGGGGTCAAATATGGTATCCTCACTCCCGAAGGAGTGAAAAAGAGAGGAAGTCACGGGATACGTGAAGAAAGGAAAGAAAGTCATGATAACAATCATGACTAACTCATCATCATCAGAAGGAGAATTCATGATTTCTATATCATGAATCTCATCATTTAAGCTCATTTGATCAAGACATATCCTGGGTGGGAGGGATGGGATTTTGATAACAAGAAAATTCTCATGGTTGAGAACATCCCCCAGGACACAAAGATCATTAATGTCAAGATCAAAGCAGAAGTGATCATACTTCGGCGGAGATATGATATGAGTGAGTTCATCGGAGAACTCCTCAAAGGCGAATGAATCATATTCGGGGAGAGAAATATGAGAATGAGAAGTGGTACTGCCACTAATCTTCTCACCCATATGATCAAAATGAAAGGCTTTAAATTCCGGTATAGAATCATCGGAAAAGATGTCACTATCCTCAACGGGGATAGGAAATGAAATGGATTTTTCATTGAAAGCCTTGATTTTAGAAATGAGAAGATTGACATTCAATAATGTTGCACGAAGAGCTTCATCTTTGATTTCAGTGTCAATTTCTTCATCATTCTCTTCTTCTAAGCTGACAAGCTCAGAAGGTAATTCCTCCACATAAATGATGTCTCCACACGATAAAGAATCGTCATCAGTAGAATCGGAGAACATCTCAATAAGATCAGTTGGAAAGACAAGAGGAGGATGTATATCACACACATGATCAAGAATTCCCTGTGACTCACTTGGGATTGGGACAAGGTTCTCAACACTAGACTTTATGAATTCGTCCGATTCCTTTTCATGAATAGTGCCAAGATGCTCGTCCCCCATTCTTAGAAAGTTAGTGGGAACTTCGGGTGTGATAACAACTGACTGAAGGAGCCGAGAAGGATTAGCATACATGGATTTTTCAATTTCCATTGGCTCTTTTACTAGTGATTCTGTCATACCCTTTTCTCCCTGTATTTCCATGAATGGAATTTCAACTGATGAACTGGATGAATCATTGTAAAATTATAGAATATCAAGGATATCTTCATCATCACTGTCATCAGGAATGAAACGTGAATGAAATTGAGAGCTAGATCTGGCTGCTTTTTCTTTTTCAATTGATTCCCTAATAGATTTTTCAATAGCAATTTGGGAATTTATTTTAACAGCCTGCTCTTCAGCTAACAATTCTTCCATGGATTTTTGATTTGGATTATCTTGGGCATGTTTAAATCCCTTCAAATCTTTCACTAAATCCAGAAGATCAAGGAGAAGATTTTGAGGAATTGGCTGAGGCTGAGGTGGTGCCTGATTCATTTGGTACTGTAGAGGTTGGTCATGATACGAAGAGTCATAATTGTTACAAGGAAATGGATTCTTTGTTTGACAATCAAAGCTGAAGTGTGGACCTCCACAGTACTTACAACAATTGAATTGATGTGACTATAATTCATGTGGATTGTGGTCAAAACCAAACTCATGATTGTTACAAGGAACTTGTTCATAGACAAACTGATTCCTAGTTTGACAATCAGAGCTGTAGTGAGAGCCTCCACAAAATTGACAACAATACGATTGTTGTGATTGATTCGGTGAACAATATGGATATTGGTCATTTCCAAAGTTCTGATTGTTACCAGGAAACTGTTCATAGACAAACGCGTTTCCAGTCTGACACTCATATCCTTGATGTGGACCTCCATAAAATTCACACGAATATGTCTGAATCTCATGATGTGGGTGCTGGTGGAATAAATCAGTCGTGTCATGGTAAGAATAGGGATCCTGGTTATAGACAGACCCATTTCCTGACTCTACCATGCCACAACTGGGGCAATTACCACCATTATAAAGACTACCACACCATTGACAACCAAGAGGGTGAGGATGAGACATAGAAAGAATCAAATGGTTACAGAGGGTAAGGGATAAAGAATCAAAAAGGTAAGAGGGTAAAGGGGAATATTTTTGGTATTTTTGAAAAACATTTGGTAAAAACAAAGAAGGAAAATATTTTTGGGATTTTTGTGTTTGTTGAAAACTGAATTACAATGTTTTTGGAAATCGTTTTGAAAAACCAAATCGTTTCCTCTTAGATCATACTAAGTAATCTCCGAGTAATCTGAAATGGTAAATTTTACGATTCGTTTTTGTTTTTATGAAAATTTGAAAATATGGACAAGGATGGTAAATGTACAAGGAATGAATATCCAGATTCACTAATCTGCAAATCGTTTGAATACGCACATAATCGAGTTGTCACCATCTGCATACTCAATTGTCTCAAAATAATGTAAAGGCCAAATTCTAAAGTTTACATACTACCGGCACACTCAATATTTGGTGGATTTAAGGTAAATAAGGGGAAATGGATAGGCTAAATCTCACCATGTAAATCAAGGGTTAAAGTGTGATCGGCTAAAGTCTATTCTAGTTAGGTTAAGAAAAACATGTCAAAAGTTTATAAATGGCACAATTTTTCAAAATAAACTAGAAAAATGAGGGCAAATAAGTTCAAGTAATAATTCTAGTCTCATCCCCCCACTTGATTTGTACAAAGTCCCTTTTGTACTTAAACATGAAATGATAAAGATGAAAATGTAGAATTAGAGCGAGAACTTCCCTGAAATTTGCTCCAAAATGAAAGAAGGATCACGTTGAACAAGCGTGCCTTCATCTAGCCTTCATGAGCAAACTTCCATTCCCTAAAATTATGACACTACCATAAGCATAATTCTAAAAAAGAAAAATAAAAATGAAAATAAATAAAAACCTAACTCACTTTCGTAGGAATCACGGTTGCATTTAGCGTATGCAACAAGCCTTTTAAACCACTTGGTGTCCCAAGTGGACTAGTGAAGTCTCCTAAGGGTTTACATGGAACACACCCACAAAGTTCATTTAAACTAATACAAGGTTATGATATTAAATATTTAATAAAGATGCAGGAAAGGTTACGGCGTAACTGCAATTACTGGTTATGCCGTAACTGGATAAACCTGGGGGTCATCCGATATCGGAGGGGAGGTTACGGCGTAACCATAGAGTTGGGTTACGCCATAAGTGGTGCACATAATGAAATCCCCATACTAGATTCTTCTTAAGTGAGCCATACGCCATACTCCTTGCTCCAGTTCCTGCAAAATAAGAAAACAAACATACCAAAACCATCTATACTAATAAAATGGAAAAAGAAAAGGATAATTTGGGTTGTCTCCCGAAAGAGCACTTTTGTTTATTTAACGAGTCTTTAAGTTAGACTCAAAGCCACGGGTTCTCATTGTTGCCTACGGACTTGACTAACCTCATCCATCTCTCATATCAAATTGTGTCTCACCCAGGCAACATTTGTGGTGGTACGAAGAAATTCTTTCCGTTCAATTCTTCGTACTTTGGAAAACCTCTCATCTGGCTCTATATGGTATCTTGTAATCTCAAACATTTCGGCTACAATCGGTGGGGGTTTCTTGTGGGGCATACCCAAGAGTTTACATCCTTTGCTCGTATGCCTCATCATGTGGGTCCGTGAACCCATCATGCCCTTGTAACTCAAGGTAGTTCATGATCCCATCAATATCATCGTCATCAGACTCCGTCCCTTTAAACCAATCATCGTCAAGCTTATCTTTGATAAGCTCTTGCTTGCATCGATCCTTTTCTTCTCCCGGGTTTGTCTTGTATTCATCATCATTTACGTCACTAGGTTTCTTGCTATCACTTGAATCCTCTTGTTTCATGCAGCCTTTCCAAATCTTTTCTTTAGTCAAGGCATCTACTTTTCCATACCTTAATTTTATCCAATTATCAAAACCTAATATGTCGAGTGGTGTGTGATTATTCACACACCTTTTTATGTCCATATTAAGAGCAAAACAGACACAAACTAACCATAAATGCCAAAGATATTGTGTTTTTGTGTTTGTGATCGTGCTGGAAAGGATATTTCAGAAATTGGCAAAAATCAGGCTAAAAAGGACAAAAACGGGCACGAGTTTGGAAAACGTGTTAAAAGCCAGAGTCGGGGAAGCAAATTACCACTTTTGAGCTCAGATTGTCGAAACATACCTTGGAGAATCACAAAGTGCCAAATATAGTCCTTAAAGCAAAATTTTGCAAAATTGGCAGAAATGGTCCCTTAAGTTTGGAATTTGACAAAAATGGCCCTTGAGCATTGGATTTTGGAAAAAAAAGTCAAAAATGGTCCTTGGAATTCACAAGTTGTCAAGATTGGTCCCTGGGTGAAAAGTTTGAGAAATTACAAGATTGGTCCCTCAACTTTGAAGATTTGGCAGATTTGGTCCTTGGATTTCTGAAATTGCAAAAGTGGTCCCTGGATAATTCAAGATTGGCAAAACTCACCCTTATGATTATTTTTGGTAGTTTACAAATCAGACCCTCAAGTTTCAGTAAATTGCAAAATAGGTCCTTGTGTTAACATTTACAACCAAACGGACCTAATTATTACTACAAACCAAATCCAATCCAACATAAAACACAAACCGACCCTTGGCCTGGTCCTGATCCAATCCCTAGGCCCAACACCCTTTCAAGCCCAAATCCACTCTCCCCGTTATTAATAAAAACGGGTCAAACCCCAGTCAAACTCTTTGACCATCTCCTTCCCCCCACACCACTTGCAACCTGCATCCATGTCCCATCCACCCTCCCACCATCTCCATCACATCCCACCGCCCAAGCCACTACCCACCAACCATTCCATCAGCATTAAATGCCACCCCTCTCTTGCAATAAAAATAGACCAAATTGCAAATACATGTTTCCCGCCAAAACACGTGGAGGGCTGAGAATGAGTTTGATTGATCCAAAGGCTGTGGGAATTGCTCAGAAACCCTAAGGGAACCCTTGGATGGCCTATTTAATGAAGAAGAAGCAAGAGAAGCAGTAGTGTCGTTTATTTTAGTTTTATGTATGTCGTTTTAATTAAAAATTAGTTTCTAGTTATTGAAATTACTTTCAAAAGCTTATAATTAAGTTCTATAGTGTAATTCCACCTTTCTGTAATCCTAATTCTAAGTTTTATTAATCCAAATCAAGTATTGCAGTTTTCATTGAAATTTCTCATTTTTTGTTTATACCTGTTACAACCTGTGTTTCTTTGTTTCATAAGCTTGTATAAGCTCACTTAACAGTTTCTATAAGTCTAGTCAGTATTTAGATCATTGTTACTCATAAAATTAAAAAATACAAAAAAAATATAGAAAAATACATGAAAAATCAAAAATCAGTGAACAAGGAAGAAGATTAGCTGGAGCACTATGAATATTGGATGGCAGTGGTTTAGAGCCTAAGGGGAGGCAATAGGTTGGTTCTAAGGTCCTTGGCCCTTGTGTATAAGTTGGAAGGCAATTGTAAGCCTATTACTCCATTTTCTCATTTCACTTTTTATGTGCTTAATATATGCTTATCTCTACTTCTTTGTGCTTATTAGATGTACCTTAGTCCTTTTATTACTTAATTAGTAGTATTAGTTCATTAGATTTCATTGCACTCAAAAATTTCAACTTAACTGTCATTGTAGTCTTTTATAGCAACTTAAGTATTTGTGGTCTCAGCTTATGTCTCTGTGCTTATTTCAGTTTACTAAATCCTAATAAGTCATTAGAAACCATTTTCATAGTCTTAATTACTCAATTGTTTCAAAAATCCAAAATTAGTGGAAACAAGGGTTGTTTGGATCAGCTGAGTTCAAGGACTCAGAAGGTGCTTTTGTTGTTTTTGTTTGTTGAAACACATTGTAGTAGGTCTAATTAGGTCACTTAGGTCATAAAATCTTGGGGCCTTTTGATAAAAAGTCAAAACCTCTTTTGAATCTCATTTAAGTTTAACTGTTAGTGATTTAGGTTTCCAAATCTTTCATATCAGTTCATTATTAGTTTTTATTGCTTAAATTAGTCTTACAATATCATATAACAACTTATTAAGTCATTAGGATTAGTTAAAAGTTCATAAAAGTCAAAGTAGGATTAAAAATCAAAAAGTCAAAATTGCATAGTTTGGCAGAAAACCAATTTTTCCAAGAATTTTCATGATTTTAGTTTTCACAATTAAGCTTTGATCTTTTTGGAGGTTAAAATACAATAGCTTAACTTTTTAAATTCACCTTTTAGATTTTTTTAAGATTTTATTTAAGGGCTTATTCCATACCTTATTTGAGCCTGCAGGGAGAGAACCTCCCCTGCACCATGGCATTTGCCAAACTTTCATAGGCTCACCCTGAGCTTACCTGTAGGCCCCAACCCTCAAGCTTGGCTTTTTGAGTAGCTTATTAGTCTAATTCCATATACCAGTGCTTATGTAGGATACTCATAATCATAACATATATGGTTTCTTGTGGTTATATGGATCGAATTATATGAAGAAACTAGAGAGATGTAGATAGAATGTTGGGAGCCTTTTCTAGTGAGAGACAAGAGAAATGTATTAGATTAATGAAAGGTCCAACCCTCTCCCTTGGTGGGAGAGGGGTATTTATAGTTACAATGAAAACACCCATTCCCGGGCTATGGATCAGGTGTACAGTGGGTAAAGACCCGTCCTTCCTCCACGATATTACTTAATCAAAACTAATACTAGCTAATGATAGTAATGACTACGAGCTAACTTAATGCTATTACATACTCGGGGTGACCGAGTCTTTTATATGAATATTCGCATTCCTAACAATCTTCCCCTAAGGGAGGTCACCCCGAAAAATACAAATTGAATTCTAGCATTTTATTCTTCAAGTTGAATCTTCGTAGCTCGTTGTCCTTGATTCTTCAAAGTCTTTGATCTTTGTGCTTCAAGCAGTGGGCATTAGATGACTCGTTGTATATTTAGGATGATTTTCGATAGTACATTGATATAATCATCTAGCATCATCGACTCCATGTGAAGTAGTGATTGTAGAATTGGCGTGCTCACACTTTCCTTAAATCATGTTTTTAGCATTAGAGTAGCAGAAGCATTGGATGAAGGCCTTTGAGTTCTCATGATATCTTTGACATGGATGACGTAGTGTGAGTACGTGGTGACGGATCGGCATCTTTTCATCAATCAGCAACAATCATCAGATATTCCTATAAGCAAACAGTTAGCAATAAATCGACTGGTACTTACAGGTTTGGAATTAGAGATCATTAATAGAATAGTGTGAAGACTCCTTCTAAACCTTACCATGACCGTTCCCAATTGGCAACCCCTGAGAGGAGTTACGCGATCTACCTAAGTAAATCAACAACTGGGTGAGTCGCTAGAGTTCACACCACGACTGTAGACCATTGGTAACTACCGTGACCACTAAGCGTAATTCACAAGGAATTACCGAAGTGACCTACTTTCAGGGTTGTTTGATGTTGACCCTGGCAGGAATTTCCATTCAATCACTGAAAGTCACATTAGTAATTTCTCATGAATGTTCTGGTAGATTGCTAAGATCTACGTAGGACTCCCAAATGTGCAGCTGGTGTCCTTGATAATGAACCACCAGTGCAAAAGTATCCAGTTTTCCTATTGAGATCTTTTATTGCATCTTGAGACTCTAGACTCGATAAGTGCAAGATTTGGTTTTCCTATGTGGAGACTAAGGAGAGGTCTCCTACTTCATTATCTATTTAAGAGAACTTGAGTGGCTAGAAGGTTTAGTGCATTGCGTCACTGGGTCCATGACGTCTTGTCTTCAATACCGATGTTACCTTAGTAATCACCAGTAGCATATGAATTTAACCCGGTTTCTGCCCTAAGGTTGAATAATTGGAGGGCTATTCCTTTTCACCCTTTCTCATTTCATTTCTTTTTAATTCTTCAACCCCTTCTTTCCCCTTTCTCACATTACTCCTTTTTTTTCATAATCATACCTAAGGACTTTCTAATACTATCTATTGGGTATTGTCCTTGGATAGATCCCTCCGGCTCTGGCGGATCATAGGACGGTTTTCCTAACCTTAGCCACCTTATAACTTCATGACTATCCTATGTTGCCATTTAACAAAATCATTGAAAGTTCTCTCAACGTGTTTATGATTAAGAAACACAATTTTTTGTTAACACGTTGAGAGTTTTATCATTTTCAAATGCTCCCCCTTAACATGTGCTCGGATGTTTTAATTATAAATTTGCACATGTCGGGACGAGTTGCACTTTTGATTTGATCCACCTTCAGTGAACATGAGCAGGCATTCGAGACACGCTTACATCACTAGTTGGACTAGCTTGAAGTTATAACCCGGCCCGATCAAATTCACAAAGGTTTTTCGAAACGGTACACTCTACTCAGACAAATCCTTTTCGAGACACGCTTACATCACTGGTTAGACCAGCTTGAAATTATTACCCGTCCAGGACTAGTCCTTTCGATTGATGATAGTTTTTGTTTCGTCAATTCATTGGTTAAGTCTGACTCACGCTCACATGAGATGCCATATCTTTTTGTCACCACAAACCATTTGCTCCCCCTCAATATGTGTATTGGTATACAAAAGAGTTTAGCACATATGGGAGAGCTTACAATTATGTCCAAAACATCACATTTTAATCAGATTTCATATTTAAATCACATTTTCTCCTCCGATCAAAAATTTCAAACCATTTGAGATTTGTGATCCCAAGTGATTTAAATAAGTTCAAATATTTTGGGAGAAAAATGTGGTCAGATTTAAGAATGACTGATTATGAGACAATACGTTTGCTCCCCCTTACTCCTTGAGGGAGCATGTTATGTGTTAGAAATGATGAGTTTATAAATGATTTATAGTTTAACGAAAAACTCATCAAAAATTCATATACTAACACATAACAATCACATTTTCTTCACTACTGGTTATGAACAAAGATCTTGTTTTGATGATATAGAATTTTTGAAATCATGCTCCCCCTCAATCAATGACCTATCATCAATTTATCATTTTGCTTCAAAAGATTAATAATTTAGCATCGATTGAGTGGCAAATTTTAAACAAAATTCAATTTGATCGATTCTCAAAATTCATGGTACCACCAAGTTTAGAACAAATACTTTCCCGAAGAATCATTGAAGGAAAAGTATTCGTGATATAAAGAAGACTTATCTTCTTTTACAAGAAATGATGCACTGAAACGTACATCTATTCGAGGAAACATGGATATAAAGTAATCCATGCCCGGGTGAACTTGATGGATCTAAACACACACCTTGTGTTAGAGTGATACTTTGAGTTATATTATTAAGCACGCGGAATATACTTAAGAATACTTAGAATATGGATTGTATGATGTAATGCAAGTGAGAACAGTTGTATGTAAGTTTAACACAAAGCTTCAATATTATTGATAATAATACGAGTGATCTTGCTTATCACAAGGGTTACACCTTGAAGCTCTCTAGGGTTAATTCGTACCTAGAACAATGACCTAGGACCTCCTTTTATAGCACAAAGAGTCCTTTACAAGATAAGTATAATACTATCTATAGAGAATATACACAAGATCTTTTCTATACTTATCTACATACGAATACATCACAGTTATCCTAACAGTAGTGGTAATAATATGTACTAGCAGTGGAAATGTGTTTCCACTGCTAGTACATTCTTCAGTAGTGTCTTCCACAAGCTTACCAGTGGTAACTGTTAGCTTTATTCCCAACAAGCCTCCCTTAAACTTATGATTTCTCTGCAAATCTATATGTTTCTTCAATCTGCATCATCTCTTAGGATTTGGGGAATTCTTCCAAACACTTCACTTTCTTCTTAAGGCCTGGATTGCTCTTGAACACTGCTTTACCTTTTTCTTTCCTGATTTTTTCAAGTTCTTCCTCTGCAGTTGTAATATTTTATCCAGCAGTGGAAACCATTTGCTCTGCAGTGGGAAGAGGATCTTCAGTGGAAATAGGATCTGCAGTGGAAATCTTTTCAGCATCAGTTGGAAGAATCTCTTCTTGAGTATCACCTTCCTCTGTACCTTTGCCTTCACCTATTGGCTCATCAAATGCCAAATCTGTAATTCCAAAATCAAAATCTGCATCTGAATCACCTTCATCTCCAAAATCAATTCTCCTCCCCTTGGTCTCAGCATCTGTTTTCCTCCCCTGTTTGGGAAAATTTCCCAAATATTCACTGGAATCCTCTGAGTCACCATCATGAGGTGAGGATGGAGATGAAATCACCATCTTTGCAGTTCTCCTAGTCTGTTTCAACCTCTGCAACTCTTTCCTCAAAGTCTGAATCTCTTCTTGCAGCTTTGTAACATCCTTGGCATGTTGCTCCTTTACTTGTGCCAAGTCTTTCTCCAGAGATTCAACCTACTTTTTTAATTTGGTACATAGTTCTATCAATTCCTTAGGTTGCTCACTGCCCTCAATACTTCCAACTGTGTTACCTATTGGGAGAGGTGAATCATAGGGCAAAGGTTCAGTTTCCATCCTAGTTGGACTAGGTTGAAGCCTGGAACCACCACTGCTTGTTCCTAAACCAAAAGGATCAGGGACATGCTGTGTTGTGATGAGAGAAGTTGGCTGTTTTTGCCTCCTCTCATAAGTGTGAGTAACTGGTGGAGTGTAGTTAATGGTTGGAACAATGATTGTGGGTGTGTTTTGGAATACAACTGGGATTGTTGCATCTTCACCCTGTACCTGTGTAATCTTTGCAAGCATCTCAGGAAAAAGTGGTTTAACAACCCCATTACCAACCTTATCCATGTTTTGAAAAACTTTCGGCTTAAGGCAACAGATTTTGTAAACTCTTTTATGGGGTTGCAGTGGAAATTCATTTAACACTGCTTGCACAAACCTTGGATACATCAAAAATTTTGTGGAACTCTTTACATTGCCTTGCATACTTGTAAAAATGTATTTAAACCAATTAAAAATCCTAACTGTGGCTAGACAAACCAAAGGGTAAGCCATTGTTGAACTAAATTGTTCATAAGATTTTTTCTTAGGACTTAGGCAATGCAAAAGAGTATGTATTAAAAATCTCCAATAGGGACAAAAACCACTCTTTTTGAAAGTAAGCTTGTTGTCAGAAGTGTCATACCCCATTGTTGAGAGATGTTTAAGAATATCTGAATTGGGTAATGTGATGATACCATTGAGATCATTCAATTGGAGAATTCTCCTCAAGGATGACTCAGTAACGTCAATAGTTACCCCATCCACTGTGGCTCGAAGAGTATCCATAGTTTCATGTGTATCTCCATCTTCATGGTGATGGACTCAACAGAGTTCCAAAACTGCTTGATTTGAGAGATATAGATTGTGGGATTAAGAAGTAAAGCATACGTCACATGAGTAGTGTTTAGAAAGTCCACAATCTGATGAAAAAGAGGACCACTTTTGTCGTTTGACTTTTCCAAATAAGCCACTTGGTTGTGCTCAACTGCAAAAGTGATTTGTGCCATAGTGTCTTTTGATGAAAAAGAAGTTGTGTTAGTATGAATTGAATAATGAACTCGCGAATTAAGAGAAAAGTATATATACTGCTAGGGTTTGAGAGTTATGCGCAAGAAAGATTATCTAAGGTAAAGATTTATCTTAAGAGAATAAATACAATTAGGAAAGTAGATAATCTTCTAAAAATTTTACCCTATTAATATGGAAAGCAGTTACTCTCAACGGCTAGTAAAAAGTTTGTTACTGAGACAACAGTTGTAATGGCTAGTTCAACAGTGGTAAAAATAACACTGGCAGTGGAAACTGTGAACTAGCAGAGGTAATTTTTCACAAAAATTTTTAAGAGCAGTGGTAACTTAAATCCATGAATGTCAACTATCTTTGATTGTCTTCTAGTCTTCACAGGTGAGTTTTGATGGGCGTGGGATTGCGACCACGCAACAGGTTTTACCTCTCAAGGGATCTTGAGAAGCTTGCAATCCCACCAGGCAGTGTACCTGGTCGGTGTAGTATAGTGTAGTGGTAAGTACGTATCACATCCCGTGATTTTCCCTATGATTAAAACGTTATTACAACGAAAATTAACCATTTTTACCCATGAATTTTTTTTATATACTTTGACAATCACATCATTTTCACCAATTACTTTGAAACGGTATTCATTCGTGCTTTAAAAACCTAAATGTCGAATGTGCTTTAAAAGTCTAAATATCGCAAATAACTTAAAACGTTTATATTTAATAAATATACGTGATAAATATTTCCCGAGCTTACGGAAAATTTTCCTAATTACTCACTAAACATAATGGGCCACGGCCCATTGCTCAGCTCAACCTAATGCGCCCTTAGTAAGCCATTGGGCTTAACCAATTCACTAGCCCATTATTATGCAAGCCCAAATTCAATCCAACCCTTCTATTTAATAGCTAAAAACTCGTCCAAGTGACGTTTAATTTAGCCATGTCATTTAAAATTTTCATTAAGAACCCATAAATCTTTTTGCTCGACTCCATTCTTCTCACAGCCGAGAATCATGTGGGACTTTTAGTTCTCATCTTAACGATCAAGTGATAGCCTAAAAATCACCAAAGCTTAGCACGATTACCACTTTTCTCAACTTGACCCCATTTCAAATAAACTCTCACAAGTGTCTTTGTACATTTTGTGGTCACATAAACATTTATCATTTGGAGTCACAAAATAAACAACATAAACCGACCCTTGTCTTTGTTTCTATGTGTAGACTAAGCCAAGGACAAGGACCACAACCATGAGATGCTTCTTACAAGTTTTATGACATACTACTAGTACCCTTTTGTTATTGGACCACTGGATGTACTCGTATAAGCTAACCAAATCGACCCTTAATTCTCTGTCTTGTTTCTTTGTGTCGATCACAAGGACAAAGGCAAACCAAGGACCACTCTTACAAATATATGACGCACCCTTAGTACCATACTCTTACACAACCGGTCCCCTCTTACTCTTGTAGTCGACTGGAACAAATACAAAGGGCCAAGTGAATCTCTTACGCTCACACACAAACTCTTACAACTTGACACAAGCACCCAATTCGACCACCCATGCTCTCCAATCATCTCAAGACATTCCTAAACGTATTGTCAGATGTCAGATGTTGTCAGGAACTATTTCACACTTCTCATTATCCCTACAAGCATGTATAGTGTCGATTGGATGATTTGGGTGGCTACATGAAATTCTTCAATCCTAACACTCAACCTTACCTTGTGTTCACACGCTAAATTCACTATATAAAGTTGCATGCAATTTCGTTTACTCACACACAAACACATCAAACATTTCACTTTCTTTTGATTGTTGTTGGACGAGAAGGAGAGGAGAAGAACCAGGAGGTGCAACTGATCATTCTTACAAGTTTTGGAATCATTGGAGTTGTTTGGCTTTGTTCCTCGTTCGTCCCTCGGTCGTCTTCCACTCCGTTTCACTTGATTCCTTCCCACCACAGTTGGGTGTAGTAGGTTTTCCCAAAACTCATTTCCATATGTACTCTCATAATCGTTTTCGGATATGAATGTGGCATCTCATTTCCTTGTGTGGCTATGCATAAAGTGACACAAAAATATAAACTAGCGTACACTTGTTTTGCAAACCAACATACACTTACATATATGACGAACCTAATAAGGTTTCGAAACTTGAAATAACTAAAGAGAACATGAAACCAAAGTTACCATAAGTATTGACTTGTTTGAGTTAGAACTCGTTAAAGACTTGAGTTATGTTTGAATTAAAACCCACTGTGGTCGCGGACCACAGTGGAGTATCGCGATGTGTTTTTGTCGAGAATTATGCCCACGTCATGTGTCGTTATATCAAACTCCAAACAATGAAATGGTTTTATGTTAACAGAATCACAAACACTTGTTTCATTAAAAACCTTTTTGAATCGGACTTCGTTTCCATTTTTGAACGAGCCACTATTGGATTCATAAGGCCCAACCCGCAAATCGAGTGCTTAATAATAAGCTTAGTATACGTAAAAACTTATTTCTAATAACTTATCGACTTGGAGACGAAATCATAAGACTCGTTTATAAAATCGGCATGAGTCTTGTTGGTTTCATTTAGAGATCGTGTCGTGAGGTTTAAAATAGTTTGGAAAGTCGTCTTTGTAATTGCTTAACACTACTTTGTGCTAACATGGGTTGATGAAGAAACATGTATACGAACCAGATTTGAAATGGAAGTTAGAAACTGATTTCATGCACGCATGTTAGTAGTATACGACTTGAAATTATATACAAAACTAAAACAGTTAAATGGTCATTAAAAGTGTGTAGGCTGTAAAACAAAACAAGAAATAGCCTTTGGCTCATCTGGTTGCGACGCTTGCCTTTGAGCTAGAGGTCGTGTGTTCGAATCCTATCAATGGCAGTTTTGCCCATTTTTATTATTTTTCAACTTTCACCTCTTGGCAGATTTATCCCCTCGACTTAGCAACATTTGTCATCCTTCTTAAAAGACTTTTACAAGTTTTATAACTTATATTACAAATTTACATTTTCAACCCCTCGACTTTAAACTATTTGACATTTCATTGAAATACTTTTATAAGTTTGTAACTTATCTTAATCTTTACAACTTCAACCCCTATAAGTTTAATACTTTGACATTTAGACACTTTTCATTCTAAAACTTTTATACTTTTTATAAACCTATACACTTTACCACTTTCGTCTAGATAAATATTTCTAGCACATATTTTTATTTAGACGACCACATTAACGTAAACTATAAATAATATATTTGTCTAAATATATTATTTGCACACAACTTCGATAAATATATAACATACATATTTACACATATCGAGGCCAAACGAAATTAATAAATACTTTACGTCATATATTTATCCTCGACCAACTTTTGATAAATTATACAAATTACTGTTTATGACGAGAATATGAACATTAATGATACTTTATACATAAAGACAAGTTATATAGTATATAACTTTGTTTTTGAACTTTAAGCGTTTTGCCACGCAAGCCACCTCTGCCACAAAACTCATTATGACATCTGACATTGTGTCAAATCACAATTCGCGATAAGTTAAACTTATCCCAGACTTCTATAATTATTCAGGTTAACTTGTGAAGTCATTTCAATTCTACTTCGGACATTACGTTATCTCTGTCTACCATAATCCTCAGGTGAGTCATAGCCCCTACTTTTACTTGTTTTATAATTATTTTATAAACATTTTGAGGGAGATACATGCTCAACTACTTTAACAAGCATTCGTTAACTATTTACATATGACTGTGAGTTCCATAACCCTCACTCCTTTTACCTGTTTTAAACTACTTTCGGAAGAATTACATGCTTATTTCATATAAACTTTACTAGTTTACACATTTTATATCTCATGAAGAGATACCTGCTATAAACATGATTATAAATGATTTATCAATTGTATGCTATACTTGACATCTATTGCCTAAGTTTGCTATTACCAAAAGTCCCTCGATCATGAACCTTAATCACTTGCAGGGTGAACGTAAATAAGTGTGGATAGTACTATTAGTGATTAACAATCCTCGTTTGGTCGTTAGAGAAAACACCAGGCGCACATTATTGTTCTTATAATAGGTTATGGGTAAATACCTATCTTGGGGGCCTTATTACTTTCCGTCATATTATTTATATGATTGGCTGTTAATCGTTGCGTGTCATGAGGCTTAGGGCAATAGAACGGTGGTACTGTGATCGCAACACAGTACTACAAATGAATGATGTTACGGGCGTAAAATGCTGTAGCCCACTGATTTATTGAATGACGAATTTGTATTCACTATATAGCAGGAATCCACAATTACTTGATAAATCATGACAACTATTTTTGGGTTGAGCCAGTTAAGGCAAACCAACGAACTATTTTTAGTTGAGCCAGTTAGGGCAAACCAACGAACTATTTTTGGTTGAGCTAGTAAGGGCAAACCAACAAACTATCTTTTGATTGACTTTGATTTTGATAATCAACTGTTTATTATAACCGCTATGGACTCACAAAATTGTTTTTAGAAAACAAACATTATAATCTAGCAGTAGGATTATGAACACACAGGTTACAAGTTTTGTATGGGCGGGATTTGCAACTGAGTGGATTCATAATGCCTTTGTTGTGTGAGCATTCTTTCAAGATTTTTCATGACTAGACAACTCTATGGAATTATCCATACTTTAAACTACTATGGACTCATAAACTCTTTGACATTGGAAATCAATATTCAACTTATAAACTCTATGAACTCACCAACCTTTGTGTTGACACTTTTAGCATGTGTTTATCTCAGGTCCATAATGAGCAAAGATGGCGCGGAGGAGCACGGATACTTATGAAGGCTATAAATTTTACTATCATTCGAAAACTTATTTATTTAACTTTGAAAGTAATGGGACCTCATTTATACAAACTCTGATATTTACAAAATTCGAATGATAAATCTTTTAAAATGACTAAAATGACAATCATTTCTACTATTAAACTGTTGTGCTATGAAGTAACACCCATTCTAAATTCCGCAGCACTTTTTGAAAATTGGGGGTGTTACA
>LBNU01032677.1:70466-81263 GCA_014162995.1 Artemisia annua
CGTCAGCTCGCCGTCATTAGGGTTCTCGGATGGCCTAGATTTACGTCTGACGCCGTCACCCTTTAAATTGCTTGGGCCGTCACTCTTTAAGTTAACACCTGACGGCCTACATTCTCTAACACCTGACGCCGTCAGGTGTAAACATCTTGTTTTCTTCATAGTTCGTCTAGTGTAATCTGATTTCACTCCTTTGTCAACGTTGGCTGATGGCGTCACCTTGTGACTATGACGCCGTCAGGTAGGAAATCCAGCTTCTTTTGAGACTTTGTCGTTTTCTTCACTTTTATGCTCCAAAAACGTCCAAATATGCATGTTTTCCAGAATTCTTCTCAAAAGTACCTAAAATGACAAAAGGAACGATTTAGGGCAATATTTGATCACATTTACTCGAATTAGGGCTTAAATGACCCCTTAAAACGGGTACACTTTTCATCTCATCAAGTTTACATCCCTATCACATTTTCAAGAGGATTTGATTTATGAACTGTGGTATGGGGAGTTTGAGGAATTTCAATCTCAGTAGGCATATTTGATATTTCAATATCACTGGCTTGAGCTTCCTGTTTAACTGGAGTTGAATTTTCCACTTCAGGTGTAGCAGTGGAAACTCCTGGCCTAGTAGTGGAATCAGTATTTCCACTGTTTTCAACATTCTTTGCAACTTTTGGTCTGGCAGTGGAATCTTTTGGCCTAGCAGTGGAATCTGAATTTCCACTGCTTTCATAATTTCCAGTGTTCACATTTGTTGCATTAAACACATTGCCATTATCTTCCTTTCCAGCATCATTAGAAGGTTGAGCATCTCCAGTCTTTGCAACATCATCATTATCTACATAGTCCCAAATTGGCAAAATGAATTCATCTTGATCATCCTCTTGATCCTTGCTTGGTTCATCATCATCAACAAACTCTTCTAAACGTGCAAAATCATTAGTAAATGTACCTGTAGAGATAGGCACATAGTTCATGGTATGGGTTAGAGTATCAAGATCAAACAGCCTTTCTGGACCAGTTCCTTTTACATTCACTTTGTTTTCTAGGAACTCAACATGCAAATTTTCTTCAACCTTTTGGGTCCTTAAGTTGAATACCCTAAAAGCTTTACTAACCATAGAATACCCAACAAAATACCCTTCATCTGCTTTCTCATCAAATTTACCCAGATGATCTATGGTATTGAGAATAGTGACATGATATCCAAATGGTCTCATGAAGTCTAGGATAGGTGGTCTACCTCTAAATAACTCATAAGGTGTCTTGTTCTTTGTTTTCACTACAAAAACCCTGTTTTGCACATAACAAGCAGTGTTAACTGCTTCAGCCCAAAATGTCATTGGCAATTTTGAATCTGCCAACATGGTTCTAGCAGCCTCTATTAGTGTCCTATTTCTCCTCTCAGCTACACCATTTTGTTGAGGAGTTCTAGCTACACTAAATTCTCTTTTAATACCTTTATCTCTGCAAAAATCATCCATAACTCTATACTTAAATTCTGTCCCATTGTCACACCTAATGATTTTAACTTTCATATCATTTTGGTTTTCTACTTCAGTTATAAAGGTCTTAAGGATGTCAGTTGTCTCATCCTTAGTTCTAAGAAAGAAAACCCATGTAAACNCGTATATTAAATTATAACCAAAGTATTTATATGATACGTATGCGACATTTGAAACCTTAAACCTTATGATAAATTATATTACAAAACTTATATATATGTTGTACATTATTTAGCCATGCACATTACTAAATTCTCTTTTAATACCTTTATCTCTGCAAAAATCATCCATAACTCTATACTTAAATTCTGTCCCATTGTCACACCTAATGATTTTAACTTTCATATCATTTTGGTTTTCTACTTCAGTTATAAAGGTCTTAAGGATGTCAGTTGTCTCATCCTTAGTTCTAAGAAAGAAAACCCATGTAAATCTACTAAAATCATCTGTCACAACAAGACAATATCTCTTAAGATTTATGCTACTCAAAGATGTAGGACCAAACAAGTCCATATGTAACATTTGAAGTAGGTGAGCAATAGAGTTAACCAACTTTGACCTGCAAGAAGCTCTGTGTTGTTTGTCTTTAAGACAAGCAACACAGGTTTGATCATTTTCAAATCTTTTCTGAGGCAAGCCTCTTACCAAACCATATTTAACAATCTTATTTATGGTTTTGAAATTAATATGACCAAGTCTTCTTCATCCACTGTGGCCTTTGCAATAAAGCAAGCATGATCATCTTTAGCAACAATGTTATTCATATCAAAGCTATATAAGTTGCCTTTTCTAGGAATTTTAAGCAGAATCTGACTTTCATCAGGCATCTTAAAATCCTTAGAAAGAACAAAACACATATCTTCAGTAAAAAGAACATTGTTTTTCTTGTCACACATCTGTGACACACTAAAGAGATTATACTTAAGCTCTTTTACATAGTACAAAGGTTCAAAATCCAAGTTACCAGTTTTAATGACACCTTTACCAGTAACTTTACCATTAACTCCACCTCCAAAGCTGACAGACTGTCCATCAAAATATTCAAAATTGGATAAATAGGACTTGTTGCCAGTCATGTGCGTTGAACATCCACTATCTGTATAGCCTTGATCTGATCTCTTTGTCCTTGGATGTTCCTGCACATATAATAAAGGAGTTAGTTTCCTTTGGAGACCCAGGCCATGATTGACTTAGATCTGCCTCGTGTATCAATATCGTTAAATCTATCAAAGGTCATTGATACACCATTGGGATTGATTGTTGTGCTAATTCCTTTAGGTTTCCATTCCCAACGTGCTGAGGCCTTCACAGCATTTCCCATATTACCCCTGCTCTTGTTTACAACACTAGCAGTGGGAACTTTTAAATGAGCAGTGGTAACTGCTGGTTTAGATTTTGGACCCACTGTTGATTATATTGAACCCTTTTGTTGTAAAAAGTCCTTTTTCTTGTTTGTGCAGATTTAACAAAAGTCGTTTTAGGTTTTGCACTTGAAACAAGTGATTTATGATGAGCAGTGTTAACATTTTTAGCAGTGGCAAAAGGTTTAAGCCCACTTCTCAATAGAACTGCTCTTGGGATCATGTTGCTGTGTGTATTAGGGTGTGATTTGTTTTGAAACCTGTTTGAATCCACCCTTTTTTTCGCATAAACTTCCCTTCTCCCAACATGATAGTTACAATTTGCATGTAAATGTTCAAAGCTACCACAGATATAACATGCTTTATTGTTCATTACAAACTCACTACCTAGTTGTTGAGATTTTACATGATTCCAACTCCTCTGGTTACCCCTAGGAGTTGATGACTTGTTTCTATACATCTCAGCATACCTTACAGTTTGTCTAGGCTTATTAATATGTTTCCTAGGTTCCTCTGTAATGGTATTAACAACTTGTGGGATAGAAGTCTCTTCATTCTTTTTAACACTCTAATCTACTACAGATAAGTCACTTGCACTTTCAAAAACATCAGATTCATGCTTAACCTCTTCCTCACTTTTCACAAATTTGGGAGGACCATATTCAAGAATAGGTTCCTGAAACTCTTCTAGACCTGTATGTGCTAAATCTATGCCAGGAGGTGCTGGAACACCCCTTAGTGGTGGAGGAACTGAATTGTATCCTAAACCAGACTTAGCTTTGCTAGTGATTTGTGCTTCCAAAATTTTATCAATTGACTTAGATTGATAATATAAGGTATCAACTGATAAGTTGACATTCTCATTTACCTTTCTAAGCTTTCAAGCTCTTCTTTGAGTGCCTCATTCACTGCTATCTTATGATCTAACTCTCTTTTAATAATAATCATATCATCATTAAATTTTGTCTCATTTTCTCTGTAATGCTCTAGTTGTTTTTCTAACACAGATATACCGCTTCTAAGATTTGATACATTATAGTTAGCAGCAAACAACTCTGTTCTATGGTTTTCTAATGATTCATTTAGCCTTTCACATTCTCTAGAAGCCCTACATGTTTTAGAACAACATTCAAAGTTTTGTACCTCAGAGTCAGAGAAGGCTATGAGAGCATGTTCTGTAGTAATGAAAGCAGCATCTGAAGGTTGTTCCTCTTCACCATCAGCCATGAAACTCCAATCATAGCTCACACCATCAATTGCCAGCATTGCCTTTGGTTCCTCCACAGTTGGTTCCTTCTTTTGCTTGTACTAGGTAGATCTATTGTCCTGCTTCCTTGGTCTTCTGCATTCTCTAGCAAAATGTCCCAACTTGTGACAGTTGAAACATTCTACTTTCTTTTTATCAAACCCTGCAGTTTCACTTCCATTGATGTGAATTGGCTTGCCAGTCTTCTTGTAGAATTTCCTAGCTCTCATGCTGAGAAGAGCTATTTGCCACTTTATGTCCATCTCCTCCAAGTCATCATCATCAATTTGCTCTATGTCTTCATGAGTTAATATAGAGCCATTAACTTGAGTGGAGATAAAGGCATAAAAGGTAGGATCTCCAATACTAGCAACCTTCTTGTTTGAACCTGCAGTGGTAACAATATCATTACCAGTGGAAACTGTAGAACCGGCAGTGGCAATGTCATCATCACTGTCATCTTCAGAATCATCAATGTCAACTTAGGTTGACACCAATGCCAAGCTGCTAGAGCTTGAACCAAGCTTCCCTGCCTTCTTCAATCTTTGTTCAATGAGTTTGAAGTTATTGTAAAGATCATTGAGCTTCATAGTTTCAATTTCTGGTTTATTCTCCCAGACTATAACATTAGTATGAAACTCAGCAAGCAAACTTCTTAGAAACTTCAAATTGAGGTCTTCCTGTTCTACCTCAATCCCAAACACAATCAATTGTGTGACAATCTTCTGAAGTTTGGTGAAGATGCTATCAAGAGATTCATTGCTTGAAGCAGAAAAGTTTTCATAACTTTGCTTCAATAATGTCTTTTGAGTCTTCTTTGTAGCATCATTGCCACCAAACACTGAACAGATCTCTTCAAAAAGTTCCTTTGCAGTCTTGAATTTGCTGAAAGCAATGATTTGGTCTTTAGGAAGAGTCATTAGTAACAAACTTCTGGCCTTCATATCATTTTTCTTCTATGTTCTTTCATCACTAGTAGAAGGTGCAGAAACTGTGATTACTTATTTGTCACCAACTTTCTCAGTCTTCTGAGTAGGTTTGAAAGAGTCACCAGTTAAGATGATCTCCCACAAAGCATAATCTTGAATGAGAAAGTATTGCTCAATCATTATCCTCCACATCTCAAACTCATTGAGTTTGAGCTTAGGAAGTCTTAGAGCAGAGTTGGACTGGTTGTTTTCCATCTCCATGGATCTGAGTGAATTGGTTAAGCTTATTCCTTGGATCTTCTAAATCAAAGTATCAGAACCTGGCTCTGATACCACTTGATGGATCTAAACAGACACCTTGTGTTAGAGTGATACTTTGAGTTATATTATTAAGCACGCGGAATATACTTAACAATACTAAGAATATGGATTGTATGATGTAATGCAAGTGAGAACAGTTGTATGTAAGTTTAACATAAAGCTTCAATATTATTGATAATAATACGAGTAATCTTGCTTATCACTAGGGTTACACCTTGAAGCTCTCTAGGGTTAATTTGTACCTAGAACAATGACATAGGACCTCCTTTTATAGCACAAAGAGTCCTTTACAAGATAAGTATAATATTATCTAAAGAGAATATACACAAGATCTTTTCTATACTTATCTACATACGAATACATCACAGTTATCCTAATAGCAGTGGTAATAATATGTACTAGCAGTGGAAATGAGTTTCCACTGCTAGTGCATTCTTCAGCAGTGTCTTCCACAAGCTTATCAGTGGTAACTGTTAGCTTTATTCCCAACAGAACTTCACCCAGTGGAAGGAACAACCGTCTTTTTGGCGACATGCTTTCCCCATTTTGAAAAACCGGGTTGCTATCTGAAGTAATAGCAAGCCATAATTTTATGAACGGGTTACAGTCTGATAACTGCAAGCCATTTTGAAAGAATGTTTTGGGAAACGACATGTTTTAGGAAAAACATTATTTGAAGTTAAAAGAAAAAAACTCTTGCTCAAGCATATGTATGATTCCGTGCCATTATTGAATGACATTTCTAGAAACGTACATAATATTGATTACACAAGAGACATGTCGTGAGAAGGATATTTTTGCCTTTTATGATTTTCTAATTTTTATGGTTTTTGAAGGTTTTATGTTTTTCTATTTTCTTTTTGGTATAAGATGTATACGAGGATACGTGAAGCAAAACCATTACTCCTCATTTTCTTCCTGAAGACAATTGAGGGATTCATGTGTCAGACTCTTCACGCCACGTTGCGGGAGAATAAATTAAAACAGATCTCTCGGTAGTGCCGAAGTAAAGATATCTGCCAACTGATACTCAGTCCTCACGAAGTGTAGTTCCACCACATTTTTCTCAACTTGTTCCACCACACCTTTGGAGAATCCGTTTGCCAGGAGAAACTTTGACGGAGAATTGTACCATGCCCTAGACCCCTGCTTTAGGCCATAGAGAGCCCTTTTCAGAAGGTAGACATGGGTAAGATGATCAGAATCCACAAATCCTTTAGGTTGACTGACACAAACAACTTCATTCAGCTTGCCATTTAGAAATGCATTTATCACATCCATTTGATAGACTGTTATGTTCAGACTTGCAGCATTGGTGAGAAATATTCGAACAGCCAGAGCGAAAGATTCCTCAAAGCCAATGCCTTGCTTTTGATGATATCCCTTAGCTACAAGCCTCACCTTGTTTTCAGAACGACATCATGCTCATCAGGTTTCACTTTGAAGATCTACTTAAGAGCAATAATCATTGCACAGTCTGGAGGTAGTAACAATTCCCATACTTCAAGTCGATCGAACTCGTGAATTTCTTCTTGCATCGTATTAACCCAACAGTCTTTAGGAGATGGCAGTCTTGAAATCTTTGGGTTTGACTTTGGATAGTACAGACTTATAAAAGTACCACAAGGCATCCGTGGCAAGTTGCCTTTGTGTAAACACCGGTCGAGAAGCATTCCCAATACTGTTGTCAATCGGATGATAATATGTTCGTTTTCTGTGATATTCATGTGGATGAGGGTAGGAACCTGAATAAGCCATGTTTATATCCCTTGAAGAAGATGTCTCAGAAGAGTATTCAGGAGCAAATACATTTTTGAACGGAGCATCTTCAAGAGGAGCAAATGAATTCACTTCAAAAGAATTGTCGACTGCAGAACCTTGATGTACAGAGATGGAGCATATTGATCAATTCAAGCAGACACTGATGGACAATTTGAGTTGTACAGAACCGAGTAGCAGCAGCTGGTGGTGTCGATGTTGTAGGTGTCTCAAAGTATTCATCAAACATTGGGTCAAACAAGATCTTCAAATGCTCATTTGTAGGTGGTACATAAGGTACATGCAGGAGTGGGATTCTGTACAAGACCTGAACTGATTGGTTCAGGAGACAAAAGTTTATACGCGGGTCCTACAGTGATGTGTACAGGAGCCGTATGCTCAGTCAGCTCAACGAATGTGACGTGAATGGTTTCCAAGATTTATCGGGTTTGTTTATTGTAGATTCGGTATCCCTTACGATCTGGAGCATAACCAACAAAGAATCCAATATCAGCTTTAGCTTTGCATTTTCCTAGAGCTTAACTGTCATTTGTAGGGTATAGCACCAAACAAACATAAAAAGGAGAGATCCGGTTTCTTGCCATGTATCAGCTCATATGGAGTTTTGTTGTGAAGAGTATGTATCAAGTATCGGTTTTGGGTGTAACAAGCTATAGCAATTGCTTCCGCCCAGAGGAACATCAGTGCCTTGGAAAATATTAGCATGGTTCGTGCAGCTTCTACTAGAGTACGGTTTCTTCTTTTAACAATGTCACTCTGCTGAACAGAGTTGGAACACTTTTCAAGTAGGTGATGCAAATACTTTTGTAAAATTAAACGAGTCGTTTGTTTACAAACTCATTTCCGTTGTGTGTGCGGATGATTCTGACGGTTTTGTTGAGTCATACTTTCAGCTGTTTAATGAGTTTGATGATAACCTCTGGAATCACGTCCTTGGTTCTCAAAAACTTCACCCATGTAAACCGAGAATAGTCGTCGACTATCACAAGAACATACTCCTTCCCATTTATACTTTGCATTTTCATTGGTATGCATATATCCATGAGCAGGGTGTGAAGAACTTCCATAATGGTGTTGACAGTTTTGGGTTTGTAGGTATACTTCTTGCTTTGCGCAGTTGACAAGCCGAACAACGATGATCTTTTTCATGCTTTAATCTGGGTAGACCTCATAAAATATCCTTGTGATCAAGATCATTGATGGTACCAAAGTTCAAGTGATTCAAACGTTGATTCCATAGCCACGATTTGATCTTTGAGGCCTTAGACTGCACGCAAGTAGGAGAAGACCGCATCATGTCTTCAAATAGAGATGGTGTACAAGTTTGTGCGACGAGAACCTTTAAGAAGATCAACACTAACCAATTCTCTGACGAAGCATGTATGTTTACTGAGAGAAACTTCTAGATCATAATCACAATCTTGACCAATCAGAAAACAAATTATGACCCAGTCCTTCGATGTAGAATACCCTGGAGATTACACTGTCACCAAATACATAGTCTCCATAACCCATAATTGCCCCAAAATGGTCGTTCCCGAATTTTAACATTCCCAATAAACTTATTCACGAAATTCTTGAGCTGTGAGCGATCCCCACTCATATGTTATGAGCAGCCTGAGTCCAAATGTCAAAGCATGATCTGTACGACCTGAATTTGAAAACAGACGAAAGAAGAGAATTTGGAGTGTCGGATCCCCAATTTAAGTTGGGTTCCAGTTGGTTAGTGCAAACAAATTCTGGAGCAACTGAGACCTTAGGTGCATTCGTTTCAATGGCAGAAATTTCACTAGTCGATGCAATGGGCCTAGTTAAAGGACATTGGGCTTTTAAAGGGAAAGTTCTACCAGTTGGCTTCCATTTCTTAATAGGCACTACTTTAGATTTAGTCATCCTAGTTAAAGGGCACTGTTCTCCTAAAGTGAATTTCCTTCCAGTGGGCTGATGCGCGGGATTGCGACCACGCACTAGGGTTTTACTTCTCAAGGGATCTTGAGAAGCTTTCAATCCCCACCAGGCAGTGTACCTGACCGATGTAGTATAGTGAAGTGGTAAGTACGGGGGATTGATCGTTCAACTCAAGAAATAGTGTTCGTTAGGATTGAAATTTATCTACTAGGTCTAGAGATGAGGGATGATTCTTTTTGTATTTTTTTTTTATGTTTTTAGGAAAGCAAGTGAAATCTCGGTTTGGAAGAAGGGGTGGAATTAGTTGCTAATCAACTAACCTAAAAGCTACTGCTTAAACTAATGTGCAGGAAAGTAAACCAGGGTTCTACAAGGAAAGTGAAGCATGTCTACCTATGATATGTTACTCCTTGCTAGCTATCCAATTCTACCTGTTGAATTGTTACACCTTGTTTTAATTGACGGGTTGTATTCCTTAATACCAGTCGTGGGGGTGTGTACGAACTTCCCCAACTCTATAAGCTCCTACTTCACTCCTATGTCGAGCCGGCTAAGAAGCTCCTAACATGGGATCACTAGAATTCGCTCATGCATTAAATACAACCAATTAACCTTAGTACACCTTGGTTCATGTTTCTTAAGACGTTCAAGCATGTTACCAATTGGAAGTCTGCCAGTTTTCTTAAGCCTAACATCGATATCATTCAACTAAAACAAAAGACAATAGGAAACAAGAATTATAAGCTAAACCAAATAGATCTATTGAAGTGACACACCTTTATTGATGACGATAGACACATACATCAACAAGGAATCAATAAGATCTAATTAATTATATGCAAGTTTAACACAATCAAAAGTAGACACAAGGTGAATTAGCAACACATAATCAATGAAGAGCGATTGATAATAATGATAATTGAAGACATAGTATAGGATTGAATCAATAAACAAACCATTACAAGATGTTTATGGCATGATTAAGACCCTCTAAGTTGCTGGAAAAACACCAACCCTAACCCTAGAATCGGATTTAGGGAATGGGGCTTGAAAATAATGAAGTTATGAGGCTGTATTTATAGGCAATTTGCTGTCCGAGGGGTTCTTACGGCGTCAGCCCATATAACGTGATGGCTGGTGAGTTCATCTCGATATTGTTTGAACTTCAAGATGTCATTAGGGTTGAATGGATTTCGTGGTCGGTGGTATGGTGAATTCGCGTACTCCATAATGGTGAACGGAAGAGTCGATGGAAAGGTGTTTACGAACAAAGACACAAAGAAAAGATAGACTACTAGAAAGCTAATAAAAAGAAAATAAAAATCTCACTAGAAAGGAATCTAATGAGTAAACCTAATAAAATTAAATTTCAACCTAAGCAGTAACTACTCCCCGGGCTGTGGCGCCAAAAACTTGATGCGTGGTTTTGCGACCTTACAACATGTTTTACCTCTCAAGGGATCTCAAGAGGCTTACAACCCCACCAGGCAGTGTACCTGACCGATGTAGTATAGTGAAGTGGTAAGTACGGGGGATTGATCGTTCAACTCAAAGAATAGTGTTCGTTAGGATTGAAATTTATCTACTAGGTCTAGAGATGAGAGATGATTCTTTTTTATATTTTTATATTTAAAGGAAAGCAAGTGAAATATCGGTTTGGAAGAAGGGGCGGAATTAGTTGCTAATCAACTAACCCAAAAGCTACTACTTAAACTAATGTGCAGGAAAGTAATCTAGGGTTCTACAAGGGAAGTGAA
>LBNU01032677.1:106933-119374 GCA_014162995.1 Artemisia annua
GTTAGTGACCGTTAAGTTTACATTTCGTGTATTTAATAATTATTCATAACTAAATATAATAATTATTAATTATTGAAACTCATACGTAAAGCGTGCAATCCCGAAGTCTCGAGTTCGAGTCCGGACATATTCATTAATTTCTATCCGTAACTTCTAACACAAACTGCAAGCATTAGCAATGTATTAAATCTAATTGGCTCCTAATACCATTACAACCTCTGAGATGGTATAGCTTTTTTTCTTGACGTTTGACCAAACACTTTACATGTGTAATTCCTAAGAAAGATGGTTTTGTTTAGACTTTTTGTCTTTTGACTTACCACAGCCATACTTTCGTTTGCTTTAATTATTACGAATTTAACGAGGTTTTTGGAACCACAAAAAAGTTTGTAAGAAAACTGATTATTGAGATGTGCAGGTGTAGTCACCAAACCATCCTCAATAGTTTTGGATAACTGGAAACAAGGTCTCCACCAAGCATATATATCTCTTCTCAGGTAATCTAAAGCCAAACAACATTTACATGTTGTAATCATGAAATTGAATCATTGTTGCATCAAAAATATCAGGGGAAAAAAACTAATCATTAAATTAAACAGTTGTGTAGCAGGCTACTTGACACAACCTAATGCGTTTTTCTAGTGTATCAAAATACCCATTTTGACCCGCTATACAAATCACCTATTTTGCGTATATACCACATCACAGAACTCCATTCCTCAAACAAGCATGCTTAGCCATAAACGTATTAAACCTGCAGAAATTTAACACAAAGTTCAAATAGAATTTTTGTATGTGTTATTTACTTTTCTAAACATATGAATAAAAGTTAAAAGCTGATCTACAAGGTTCAAATAGAATTTTTGACATCGTCCATGGTATGTGTTATTTACTTTCCTAAAATTTGACTTGTTCTATGCAAACATGAATATATACAAGCAGTTATGAGCGTAATGAGGGCACAATAAATAAACACATGGTTCTGACTCATTATGGACTGAAAGAACGATAATGGGAAACATATGACAACAAAAACATTATACAGACACAGNAAGTGATCATGTTTAAGTTGTTTAGACTCAATACATGTTATATAAATGTGTTAGCAGGTTCTAATAGCATTAGAGTGGTTATCATATGAGTAGGTGCTCGTGGAAAGCTTACGGAAGGCTAAACAAGACCTAGAGGTGAGTAACGGTTCATTAGCTTCATATTACTAGATTGAATATGATGATGGAACTTGTGCAATGTTTCGGACATAGCCGAAAAAAATCATGAATAGTATGCTCACAAGGAGCATGATTTGACAAGTTTAGAGTGCCCAAGAAACGTACCAAAAGTTAAGTAACGTGCCTAAGAAGTGCACGATGTAGAACTCCCTTAGTAGCATCCTTTGTGGATGACCCATGCTTATATTAGTATTCACATCCTTTGTGGATGACCCAAATATAGTATTGGCATGTCAAGTAGATACAAACAAGCATCCTTAGTGGATGACCCTAGTTCAGAAAAGCACGATGACAAGTTAGAACCCCAAGAAGAGTACTCGTTGGTCAGGGAAGTTCTTACTCATAACAGGACGACTAAGCATCGTCTAGTCAGAATGCACGTGCTCAGATATCATGTCATGATTAAGAATTTAGAATAAATTCCAGACTCATGTACAATTAGTAAGACGACTATAAGTCGTACCATTTATTACATTTGAAATACGTTTCTGTTCAGAATTGCATTTGTTAATTCAAATATAGCTCTAGATCCAGAACTATGCTTATACATCCATGCAGAAGCTCAAATAGACTATAGCTCATGTTTGAGATTCAGATTTAGATATAGACTCACACCCGTTTACTCACTAAGTCATTAGGACTTACCGTTCTCAGTTTTCATGTTTTGCAGGTTAAGTCTTAAGGACGTCGGATCTTGTAGATTAAGAAGACGAGTTAGGAGATCGGCAATGCTCGTGTATATAGGTGATGAGCATCTCAACCATACTTTGTTATTCAGCTTATTAACGCCCCAAAAATTTACGATTAAGTGTCAGAATTGTAAAATCATGTTTTGATATTAATATGTAAATACACATAACATTTATATGAAAATGGGTCAAAATAGGGGTGCTTGGGTTAACACCCGCACTCATAGTTTTACGCTTCCGCATACCAAATTTAAGTACCAAGTTTATGTATTTTATAATTAAGATGTGTTTTCTTCAGATTTTTAGTTTAATAGTTTTCACGAGTACAGATCGATACGGCGTATAGGACAGAACCTATACGGCGTATTCAATGTTAAAATATAAATTTAGTGTCGGGTGTTACAGTATTAAACCTGCAGAAATTTAACACAAGGTTCAAATAGAATTTTTGTATGTGTTATTTACTTTTCTAAACGTATGAATAAAAGTTAAAAGCTGATCTACAAGGTTCAAATAGAATTTTTGACTAATTTTCTTCTCGGACCATATCGTCCATGGTATGTGTTATTTACTTTCCTAAAATTCGACTTGTTCTATGCAAACATGAATGTATACAAGCAGTTATGAGCGTAATGAGGACACAATAAATAAACACATGGTTCTTACTCATTATGGACTGAAAGAACGATAATGGGAAACATATGACAACAAAAACTTTATACAGACAAAGAAAGAGATGCAACTCCTCCTGATCAATTTTAATCATTTACAATTAGATTTTAGTATGTTTTGCAAAATCATTTCCTACGAAGTAAAAAAGGTGCCAGAGAATCAGAGATGCAGGGTTTATTCACAATGTCACCAGAGGATTTCTAAGGGTCATGTGAACCGGTTTGAATGGTGCTATAACCCACGGGTGGGAAGTCTAATGCAGGTGCAGTAATATAGTCCCAATAAGAGGAGAATGTAACACAATTGTAACTAAATCGGTAAGGCTAGGGCTGTAAACGAACCGGACGAACACGAACAGAGCCTTGTTCATGTTTGTTCATTTAAATTTAACCGGACAACTAAACGAACACGAACGCTTAAACGAACGAATTTTCTTGTTCATGTTCGTTTATGTTTGTTCATTAAGATACTAAACGAACGCTAAACGAACATAAACGATCGAATATAATTGAACTTAGACAAACAAAAATAAATTTTATTAAATTATGCATCTAACATTGTTTTATAAGTGTTGTTTTATTTAAACAAACTAATTTTAAAATTATACAATTAAAAGATATGATACACGAACATATATAATTAAATGAACATAAATGAACGTTAACGAACGCATAATCGAACGTTCACGAACATAAATGAACGGACACTACTTTTGTTCATGTTCCGTTCATTTAACTAAACGAACGTAAAATATTGTTCATGTTCGTTCATTTGATAAATAAACAAACATAAACAAACTTTTTACCGAACGGTTCATGAAATGTTCACTGAACGTTCAGTTTGTTTACAGCCCTAGGTAAGGCTATCATGATTTATACATTTGATGAAATAAGTATAATGCATGTCATCCTCCGTTGTCGATAAACGCATAATAGACAATGATCAGAAGCAAACGCCAATAATCATCAACAATTCTGACTTACTAAATAATAGAAAGATAGAAATGAAATCCTAATTAAAGGATTCTTTTTTTAGTACCCAAACAAACTTGAAATACATACTCAAGATGATACCAAGCTTAACATTACTTGTTTACGTTAAAACAGTTACGAAAATTATATGGTGATTTTCTCACACCTTAACTTCAAAAGGGGCCGCACCGTGATGAGAAAAATATCGTTTTGTGACTGCGTACCTTGCAGTGTGGCTCTCAGCTCTATGATCAATGAATTTCGGGATATACGCAAGAATCTGAGTGATCAAGCAAAAGCAATTTTTCCTTGTAAGAGCTCATGAAGAATGGGTCTTTTCCAAAAATCCCAAGATTATTTATGCATTCTGAGCATGGTTCGTAAGCTTCAAGTTCAGCAAATTGTTTGTTCTTCTTTTGAGTTTCCATTATAAGTTCACCATTCTTCCTAAATCCAACTATATCACTTATATATGAAAGAGGTGTGTTTATAGTGAATAGATGTGTGAAAGAACAATCAGGCTCCATCTTCCGTACTTTAACCTCACTATGCGGTACAATCATAACAAGAGACCCCTTTAGCTTAGATATGATGAAACGTACAGGTACGGGGACTAGAAATCTTATCTTATCCGGTAAGTCTATGGCTCTGAATTCTTTAGCAATCAAATCAAACGACACAATCATATATTCATTATTATGAGCAACACGATAAATACAACTACCAATGACAACCTGACAGCAGCGAAGTACAATTGATTCACAAGGCATGCGACACTGAATCTCAGTCCATTCTTAGAGCTCAAAGTAAATATTTGAACTTTCCAAGGAAATGAAATCTTGACAATGGTAGGTTCATTGGTGACAGGACAAACCGCAAAACCAAAAAGATCAAAGTATCCCAGCTCAAGAATACCAACAGATCTTTTGATTGAAGGGTTCCATAGAACAAGCATCCCCTTTTCGTCGTAAGCATACAAACACAACAAACCGTGAGAGTAACCAATTACATCTGTAGCATTAAATTGTTTCATGAAGGCATAAACATTTGGAGCAAAGTCTTGTTGTACCTTAAAAGTGTCATTATTAACAGATAGATATTTTACCTCAAAAGGATTCTGAAAATTTCTGTACCTTAAAAGTAAACAATGCGGCTGTGTCTTGCGGGCGCGGTAACCAGTGATAAACTCATAAGTGAATCGAATCAATGCTTTCACATCAGGAACCCTTTTGATGATTTCAAGTTGGATGTCAAAAGGGATATTGTCTGACATTTTGACTGATTTTGATTTTGGGAGATATGAATCTCTAGGGCATTGGTAACTCAGGGCGCGTGAAATTTTACAAAGAAGGTGAGAAACCTAAGGGGGCGTTTGGTTCGCCGTAATCTGGCGTAATTAGATGTAATTGTAATTTGATTATATTACGTAGGCTGTTTGTTTCGCAGAATAGAGGGAATTGTAATTCAGATTACATTACATAGGCTGTTTGGTTTGTTTTGTAACTGTAATTCAACCATTACAATTACATCAAATGAACGAATTCAGATTACATAGGATGTTGGATGTAAAGTTTTGAATTACGTTGTAATTCAAAATTATTATTATTATTATTATTATTATTATTATTATTATTATTATTATTATTATTATTATTATTATTATTATTATTATTATTATTATTATTATTANATCCACAAGGCTTGCGACACTGAATCTCAGTCCATTCCTTAGAGCTCAAATTAAAGATTTGAACTTTCCAAGGAAATGAAATCTTGACAATGGTAGGTTCATTGGTGACAGGACAAACCGCAAAACCAAAAAGATCAAAGTATCCCAGCTCAAGAATACCAACAGATCTTCTGATTGAAGGGTTCCACAGAACAAGCATCCCCTTTTCGTCGTAAGCATACAAACACAACAAACCGCGAGAGTAACCAATTACATCTGTAGCATTAAATTGTTTCATGAAGGCAGAAACATTTGGAGCAAAGTCTTGTTGTACCTTAAAAGTGTCATTATTAACAGATAGATATTTTACCTCAAAAGGATTCTGAAAATTTCTGTACCTTAAAAGTAAACAATGCGGCTGTGTCTTGCGGGCGCGGTAACCAGTAATAAACTCAGAAGTGAATCGAATCAATGCTTTCACATCAGGAACCCTTTTGATGATTTTAAGTTGGATGTCAAAAGGGATATTGTTTGACATTTTGACTGATTTTGATTTTGGGAGATATGAATCTCTAGGGCATTGGTAACTCAGGGCGTGTGAAATTTTACAAAGAAGGTGAGAAACCTAAGGGGGCGTTTGGTTCGCCGTAATCTGGCGTAATTAGATGTAATTGTAATTGTAATTTGATTACATTACGTAGGCTGTTTGTTTCGCAGAATGAAGGAAATTGTAATTCAGATTACATTACTTAGGCTGTTTGGTTTGAGTTGTAATTGTAATTCAACCATTACAATTACATCAAAGGAAGGAATTCAGATTACATAGGATGTTGGATGTAAAGTTTCGAATTACGTTGTAATTCAGAATTATTATTATTATTATTATTATTATTATTATTATTATTATTATTATTATTATTATTATTATTATTATTATTATTATTATTATATTAAAATAATAATATTTATATAATAATAAAAATTAATATTTATTATAATAATAATAAAGTAATATAATAATATAATAATAATCATATAATAATAATAATAATAATAATAATAATAATAATAATAAATATTTATTATTATAAATATTAATATTAAAATAATAATATTTATATAATAATAATAATATTTATATATAAATAGTTATATAATTAATATTTATTATAATAATATAAATAATAATCATATAATAATAATTATTATTATTATAATAATAAATATTTATTATAATAATGATATAATAATAGTAATAATAATAATAATAATAATAATAATAATAATAATAACAAATATTTAATATAAATATTAAAATAATAATATTTATATAATAATATGTTTATTATATTTATATAATAATTATAATAATATTTATATTAATATTTATTATTATTTTTATAATAATAATAATAATAATAATAATAATAATAATAATAATAATAATAATAATAATAATAATAATAATAATAATAATAATAATAATAATAATAATAATAATAATAATAATTAACCCATGCCAAATGGGAAGATGGGTGGGAAGATTTGTTTGATGGAGCCGCAGGAAAGAAGCTCGCAGCTACAAGGAAAAGGGTTTCGAAGTTATCGTTTGATGAGCGTGTTGAGGATTTTGAGATTATGAAACGGCGGTCAGCGGCCTGGGACGTGCCGCTGGCCAAGGAACTTTGCCATCAGTTAGGAAGAGAACATTCGTCGAAATATGTAATTATGATCTGGATTTGGAATTACAAATATGATATACTTGGTAAATAGGGTATATATATACACACATTAAAGATAAAGTAATTTTTTTTTTGTTACTTGCTAGATATTAAGTATGAGGTAATTTTAGGAATAAGTTTAGAATAAAAAGAATATAATTATTATGTTATTTTTATTTTATTTTTATTGATTTATTTATTTTTTAAATGTAAACTCTGTTAAGATTCAGAAGAGCTAGATGGTCATACACGTTTTAAAACATTACAGAGTATATATCTTCTACTCTTTCAATTGAGATTTGAATGTTCTTCGAGACTGAACCAGGTCATCTATTTACTTGCATTTTTATTATTATTATATTTTTTTTGAACATATTTATACTTGCATTATTATAGCTATGTAATTTGCATGAAATGTTACGAAGACATAAAATGAATGACAAACTCGGAGCTACATAATCTTTGTAACTTAAAAGTAAATGATTAGTGGGTCGGGTGCCATAACTAGTGATAAACTCGGAGCTGTCGATGAATGACTTCCAAGGTTTTGAAACGGACCTGAATCGAACCAATGACTTGACATCTGGAAGTTTTTTAACGATTTAAATTGGATGTCAAAAGGGATATTCTCAGACATTTTTGACTGATTTTGATTTTGGGAGATATGAATCTCTAGGGCAAGCGCAAGGTCTATGGGATGAAATTTTTAGAATAATGGTGAGATATGAAACCCTAAAGTAAATACTCCATTGTTTTGTTCACACAATACTCTATTCGGTCAAAACCCAATAAAACTATACAATCGGCCAAGGCCCAATTAACATAAATAGCGGGCTTTTATGGTTTATGTCGACCGGTGTTCCTGCGTTTGGTTATCAGGTTGTTCGGTTTATTCAGTTCGGTNATAATAATAATAATAATTAACCCATGCCAAATGGGAAGATGGGTGGGAAGATTTGTTTGATGGAGCCGCAGGAAAGAAGCTCGCAGCTACAAGGAAAAGGGTTTCGAAGTTATCGTTTGATGAGCGTGTTGAGGATTTTGAGATTATGAAACGGCGGTCAGCGGCCTGGGACGTGCCGCTGGCCAAGGAACTTTGCCATCAGTTAGGAAGAGAACATTCGTCGAAATATGTAATTATGATCTGGATTTGGAATTACAAATATGATATACTTGGTAAATAGGGTATATATATACACACATTAAAGATAAAGTAATTTTTTTTTTGTTACTTGCTAGATATTAAGTATGAGGTAATTTTAGGAATAAGTTTAGAATAAAAAGAATATAATTATTATGTTATTTTTATTTTATTTTTATTGATTTATTTATTTTTTAAATGTAAACTCTGTTAAGATTCAGAAGAGCTAGATGGTCATACACGTTTTAAAACATTACAGAGTATATATCTTCTACTCTTTCAATTGAGATTTGAATGTTCTTCGAGACTGAACCAGGTCATCTATTTACTTGCATTTTTATTATTATTATATTTTTTTTGAACATATTTATACTTGCATTATTATAGCTATGTAATTTGCATGAAATGTTACGAAGACATAAAATGAATGACAAACTCGGAGCTACATAATCTTTGTAACTTAAAAGTAAATGATTAGTGGGTCGGGTGCCATAACTAGTGATAAACTCGGAGCTGTCGATGAATGACTTCCAAGGTTTTGAAACGGACCTGAATCGAACCAATGACTTGACATCTGGAAGTTTTTTAACGATTTAAATTGGATGTCAAAAGGGATATTCTCAGACATTTTTGACTGATTTTGATTTTGGGAGATATGAATCTCTAGGGCAAGCGCAAGGTCTATGGGATGAAATTTTTAGAATAATGGTGAGATATGAAACCCTAAAGTAAATACTCCATTGTTTTGTTCACACAATACTCTATTCGGTCAAAACCCAATAAAACTATACAATCGGCCAAGGCCCAATTAACATAAATAGCGGGCTTTTATGGTTTATGTCGACCGGTGTTCCTGCGTTTGGTTATCAGGTTGTTCGGTTTATTCAGTTCGGTTAGTTTGGTTTAAAAAAAGTTTGAGTCAAAGGAACGGAACCAAAAACCGAATTTGAATTCAGTTCGGTTTCCGGGTTGACCCGAATTACACCATTATATTTTTTATAAAATTTAATTATATAGATTTTTGACAAATAAGCATAAAACGTGTTTTCTTTAATATTAGGATAAAATTTAATTGTCTTTTTTATATATAAAAACCATAAAAAAGTATATATATTTATGTAAATTCTGTTTTTAATTCGGTTTTCGGTTCAGCTAGCTAAAACCATATCCAAACCAAAAACCAAAACTGAAACGAACCGGTAAAATCCGAATTGAAATTGTAACCGAACCGAATTTGCCAAAATCAAACCAAAACGAATTAAATATTCGGTTTTCGGTTTGAATTCGTGTTTGGTAAAATGAAAACCGAACGGAACCGAACTGAAAATCGAATTCACATAAACATATACTCCCTCCATCCTGTATTAATTGTCCAGTTTGACTTTTTGTAGTATTTCTTCTTCGATTTTGACTTTAAATTTTTTTTCTTTGTGTTATATGATACTTGATGCAAAATATATGAATGTATTATGTTTTAAATGTATTTTCATTGGTATAATTTTCATCAAATATTATATAACAAAAATAAAAATATTTAAAGTCAAAGTTGAAAAAAAAAAACTATAAAAAGTCAAACTGGACAATCAATATGGATGTGTTTGTATTTTATCTAGCAACTTGCTAAGCTATTCAGTGAATCGTTTCACACATACTTACATACACATATAGGCACTAGTTATACATAACAATGCAAAAGATACACATTTGCATCTTACCATAAGTGAAATTGTTGGTGCATAAACCAACAGCAGCTAGCCTGCATCTGATTATGATGTGTAGGTGGCTTTAACCTTTTAAAAAGAGGTAATTCTTTAATAACCCAAAAGTACACACCCACTCATCCCATGTGACCTAAAACTATCCAATTTCCTCATATACCCCAAGGGCGACTGTATCCCAAAAATTCTTGGGCAACTGTCACACAAATGTGACACGTGTCGCCGTTGGTGTCCCCACTTTGTACTTGCATAGTACAACTTTACCCACTAATTTCTTGGGAGACTAGGGCCCACTTTCTTGGGAGAGTTTGCTATTTTGTCTTTTAGCAAAAAAGTATGGTCTTTTTTTATTAATTTATAGTACATATTTCTTGGGCAACTTGGGCCCACTAATTTCCATTCTTGGGCGACTGGTTAGGTGTGAGGTACAATTTTTATATTTTTTTTATTGCATGAGAACTTGTTCCATACTTTTTTGTATAACATTATATACTTTTTAAAATACATTTTTTTTTTAAAGTTTATCTTTTAGTATTTAGTACCATGTTGTATGTGTCGACTAAGCGAGTTAATTGGTTAGTTGGGTTGCACTTTTTTATGGGTCATGTGGTTTTCAGTAGCAAATAGCTCCAATGAGTTTATTATTTATATATGTATTTAGACTAGAATTGTATCTAAGCAAGCAACTACAGCAGAACTTGATGCGACAAGCAGGAAGCTTTTGGAAGCCATTAGACATTAATGTTAAAGTATTGTATTTAATTTGTTAAATAACCCAAAACTCATACAATATTAATGTATATAAAGGTTCCGCCGCAATGCGCGAGTTGAAATCCTCGTTCATTATATGTGTCCATTATATGTGTTTAATTGATGAATTTGACATTCATAATCGTAAACATAGTTTCCTAACTTGTAATATTTGAAATATTTATAGAAATCCAAAAATGTTATGCATAATGACACCTAAATCCACAAATGTTGTTTTTAAAAGAATTAGTTTTGCAATTCAAAAAAAGCTAATGACGCAGCTTGTTTCTCGTTTGCCTTCCAACTCTATGTAAATCCAAATTAATTCATGAAATAAAGCAAATATACATTTCATTAGTAAACGGTCGAAACTTTTTTGTTCAACTGAATAACATATCGATTAAAGGGAATCCATTGGTTAGTGATTGTTACAAAACATGTCAGGTTGTAATGTCTGTTTATGCACAAGTTTTTGATAAGGTAAAACTAGTTTTTGATAAGTCAGAGGGTGTGGTTGAAGGTTTTTTTCTCGCCACATCAATTTCTCATCATAAAAAAATACTTACTTTATCTTTTCCTCCAATTTTTCCTCAACAATTGTAACACATTCTCTTTATTTTATTATTATTATTATTATTATTATTATTATTATTATTATTATTATTATTATTATTATTATTATTATTATTATTATTATTATTATTATTATTATTTTATCAAATTTACCTTTATTATTATTATTATTATTATTATTATTATTATTATTATTATTATTATTATTATTATTATTATTTTTATTTTCTTTCTAAATTTTATCATTAAAAAATGAGGTAATTCTTTAATTAACCCAAAAGTACACACCCACTCACCCCATGTGACCCAAAACTATCCAATTTCTTCATATACCCCAAGGGCGACTGTATCCCAAAAATTCTTGGGCAACTGTCACACAAATGTGACACGTGTCACCTTTGGTGTCCCCACTTTGTACTTGCATAGTACAACTTTACCCACTAATTTCTTGGGCGACTAGAGCCCACTTTCTTGGGAGAGTTTGCTATTTTGTCTTTTAGCAAAAAAGTATGGTCTTTTCTTATTAATTTATAGTACATATTTCTTGGGCAACTTGGGCCCACTAATTTCCATTCTTGGGCGACTGGTTAGGTGTGGGGTACAATTTTTATAATTTTTTATTGCGTAGGAACTTGTTCCATACTTTTTTGTATAACATTATATACTTTTTAAAATACACTTTTTTTTTATGAAATACAATACAAAAAAAAAATTAATACCACATGAATACTTTTAAAAACTTTCAAATTAAAAACACTTTAAACACACACCGCTACTACACCCTCTAATTGTTGAAGCCCTAATTGTTCAACCACACCCAAATCGTTCAACCCCACCCACAGTAATAAACGATGAAACCCTAATTGTTCAACCCCACCCAAATTAATCAACGATAATGTTTGACGTCAAAATAACGGTAAGATCAAGATTAGATAATCTTACAAATATTAGAGCCTTGTTGAATGTAAAGAGAAGCGACTTGTTTCGAACAACTGTTTTTGGCCAATGGTTAGATATCCCCCCCTATAGTCCTGATAACCATTTGTATGATTACTTTTATCAAAATGCGGTTAGTGTCCCTGAATTAATTGATTCTTGCCCTCCTCTTAGATTTAAGATAGGTGATAATGTTCTTGATTTTGGGCGTGAACAATTTTGTCTAGTAACCGGTTTTCGTGTGGGGCAAGTTGCCAAAGAAGAAACAGACATAGGGCGTATTGTACGTGGTATACCATATAGTCCATTCTTGGATCGGTTGTTTCCTAAACTGAAATCAACTAATAAGAAAAGAATAAAGGGTCAAGACCT
>LBNU01032677.1:123764-144363 GCA_014162995.1 Artemisia annua
GCGTATATTTATTTTCATATCACAGTAACTCGTGCTTACCATTTGATATTTATATCCCCGTTACTAATAATTTAGCCGTATTTAATATTCAAACGCGTGTACGTATAAGTAAACTTTTAAATAGAATAACATGAGTCATTATTTAGAAAAATATTCCAATGGATGAAAGACTACACTAACATTATTAAAACTAATTCGCATATTTACCAAATTTTGTAATTTTACTTGATGAAAGTTTAAAAAACTAATACTAATACTCATGTAATTTTAAAAAAAAAGTTAAGATTATAAAGTATCAGACGTATAACGTGTAAAGGGTTATTTGTGTTTTCTCTAAATTATTAAAAAACATGGAAACTTGTAAATTTACACTTAGCTCTATATAATTTATTTAAAATTTAACCACTAATGTTTTATTAATTACTTTATCTTTTTTAAGTTTTTCTTTTCATAAATTTGACCTATATTTTTATGCATTTTTTTTCTTAACCAAATTTCTCCACCAAATTTATTTAGTTTAACCAAAATCAATTTAATTTTGACTTTCTATTGACCTATCATATTGCTCGATTTCGCCTACGTGGCAAAATCGAGATCTCCTATTGGTCTAATTTTTTTCAATAAGAAGGGTTTTACAAAAACACTCCAAAATGATGTAATTCTTTTATTATATAAAAGATTATATCGTTTGGATATCACTTATAGAGTACTAAATGAATGAATACAATGACTATAAAATAAAACTCAAAATATGTCGACCTACCAATCTGCTAATGATGGTGTTTTAATTAGTACTCTAAATATTCATACTTCATGAAAAACGATGAATTACGTAGTATTTTTTAAAATTGAGACGGGAGATGATTTGCTATAGGAAATTGATTTGCGCACTCTAATATGTAAATAATTAAAACAAAATGAATGTATAGTACTATTGTTTAATGCATAAGGCTACCCGTAATACTGGCTACAACATGACTCCGTTTTCACTGTCAAAACATCTTTCACTCACTACAACAACTTCATGATCAACCGTCCCTAACAAGATGACCGTTGACACCATTTATTTTTCATTTTTTACATTCTTTTAACATTAAAATTCAAATTCATTAATAATTAAAACATACATTAATAATTCAAATAAAAAAGAAAAACATTACAATAAAAATTAAAAACTTAAACCAATAGTCTAAGTTATATTTCTCTTTTATTTTTCACTTCATATCCAACTTCTTCTCTAGTTGCACTCCGGTCAAATGGTCATCGAAAGAATGATAGAACATGAGGTCTTTGTCCCTTTTCTTTATTTGTTGACATTGAAACACTTGACGTTGCAACTCAAGTTCTTCTTGCTTTTGTGCAAGCTTCTATTGTTCCAATTCTATTTTATCCAGACTCATCTTTTCTTCCATTTCCTGTTGCCGCTGCTTCAACTCTAAATAAGAACCTTGGGCTTCCTTCTTTTTGAAAAACAAACCCGGTGCGACGTTTTTTCATTTATCGACTAACCGATCAACAAGAGGAGCACCAGAAGATTTTGAAAGGAACGAAGGAGGATGACGATTTCTTCTTAGCTTTGTTCCGACCCATTGGTCGAACTTTCAAAACCTATTCCTCCTCAGAATCATCCGCTTTGTCCTTATGATTAAGACATGTGCCGAGTCCGGTGTGGCGTGTGAACCTGTTTTCGATGTCTTTGATTTTTTGTCTTTTCTTTGGTTTTGTAAAATTTTGGCATCTTAATCTCTTGCCAATTTTTATGTTCCCTCAAAAGCTTCGACGGTTCAATTAGTAAGATGGTCTGACCGTCATCACTATCACTTTATACTCAGTAATGCTCTATCGAACACATTTTGGTCATTTGTGCCAATCTCATTCATCCGTTCATTATCGTGAATCTGCGCAAAATTGACATTTTAGGACGAACATTTGTTTTTCATTTGGTGTTCAGGGCATAATATCTTCTTCTCGGCCCCCCTATTTCCTTCACAAAGTAATCAACTACTTGCGTTCAAAACCCTTCAACTCTTTTGAGCGCTCCCTTTTATGCTATTTCCCGACATGTTTATCCAAGTTCTACACAACGCTAACTCTTCCGCCGAGGTCCATAGAATTCTAGCGTCATCTTTTCCGACGTCTTGGATTTTTGGTGTCTTTTTTACGGGCGCCGCCTCTTCGACGAGAGAGTCGTTTTCAATGGGTACGGATGGACCACTCGAACCTTGAGCCTTAGAATTATCTTGACAACCAAAAGATGGATGCATATCTTCATCAATAATGGTTAACCGGAGAATATCGTTGAGAAGTTTGAGCTTGGTCTATCGGTTGGTTAAACGGTGGTGGTGAATCGTGTAACATTTGTGGACGATACATCTGAGATTGTTATTGTTGTTGATACATTGGTTGGTTAAACGGAGGTTAGAACGGATTAATTAATAATAAGGTTGTTGTTGTGGTGGTTGTGTTTGGTATACGAAACTTAATTGCGGGTTGAAAATTAATTGGTGGCGAGTGACCGGCCAAACGAAAATTGGATTCGGTGTTGGAATGTTTGAAACGTTTTGTTGGCGTCGGGATTTTGGTGTTTTGGTTTTGGGAGTCTTTTAGACATTATGCGAGATGATAAGATTATAGTAAAGATTGGTTTGAAATTATATATAAATGAAGAAGTAATGAGGTATTTATAGGGTAAATGCTTGGATTTTTAAAGATTTTTTATTTTTATTTATTTATTTATTTATTATTTTATTTTTTTTTATTTATTTTTTTATTTTTTTATTTTTTGCCAAAGGGAGCCAACAACTTGGCCGGTATTAAGACTGAGTCTTTTGTTTTTCTTTTTTTTTGTGTGCCTAAGACGCGTTGCCCTTGGGGTTGACCGACACCAACGACCGGTGCTCTACGGCCGGTCTAAGTTGGTGTGTACCAACAAAAAAAATCATGTGTATCCTTTGAGATAAGATACTCCTTCCGTCTCATATTAAATGTCCAGGTTTGACTTTTCAAGTCTTTGTTTATCAACTTTGCCTTAAATATTTTTGTTTGTGTTATATAGTATTTGATAAAAATTATACGCAAAGAAAATACATTTAAAACTAAATTTATTCATATATTTTGTATCAAGTATTATATTACACAAACAAAAAAATTGAAGAAGAAAAAAAAAAAAAAAAAGTCAAACTGAACAATTAATATGCGACGGAGGGAGTATAAGACAACCAACCTTTTATTCATTTTGGGACAAAAATACATAGAATAAAGACCTTTAATATGTAGAATTTCAAAATCATATGATTTATTTTGCTAAACTAAAACTGCTTAAAAAATAGTAAGTGAATACAGAGTAATGATCCAGTAAGAAGTAAATTAAAATAAGAAGTGGTAAGAAGTGACCAAAATCACGCATTTGAGATGCAACGAATTGCATTAGATGCATTTCTATTCATATAGATGCAACATCTTGAGTTTCGAAAGTTAATTTGATGTATAGATGGTGCAAATTGATTTTCATGATTTTGGCACGTGTAGAGGAACAAGAAACAAGAGAAATTATGAAATGCATCTAATATACGTATATGCATCTGATTAAAAGCTAGAAAATACACTATGGTGCGCTATAATGCATCTAAGATTATAGGGATGCATCTAATTTAGGTCGGTGCATCTCGAATTTGCGATTATAGTTCTTCTTATTCTTTCTTATTTTAAGTAATCTTCCTATTTGATCCTAACTCAGTGAATACATATGTAATAAACTAAATAAATAAACATAAAGTTTAACAAGTACATTTTAAACAATATATTCGATATTAAATATTAATACATGACAACAATGTTCATGTCAAAAACATGATGTACGTGTAGCGGATTGGTCGTGATCCACTTGGGCTGATCTAGCTAGTGATAATGTTGATAGAGCAGCTCCTCGATGTGCACATCTTGTGGAAGCCCATAAAAGAAGGCATAAATGGCAGACGGTGTGAGAAAATTAATGACTAGCTAAAAACAGAAGAATATTGTATAGATAAACATAAATCTGACAAAGAAACAAAGTAGCGTGGACCCAATGTAAAAGAATTAGAATATAGGACAGTTGTTAACATAAATGGTATTTCAAAAAAGTTCGAAAGAAACAATAGTTACGAATTCTTAAAAGCACTTACGGAGTAATATTTAGGACTAAAAACGAACCTTCTACGTAAATTACCACGTCTATTCTAGTTGACATGATCCACAAACATATATCGAGCATGTTGTATTTGACCTTATCTATTTGGGGTAAATGTTACCTCACTTGATCATACAGTGACACAGAATCAACTTCATTTTGCATCATCTTTGTTTGATCTTCATATTTATCCTCCCTTTATTTATTTATTTATTTATTTGTTTTTTTTTTGCAAACTCAAATTACGTCATGCTTCAACTTATTTTGTGTTTCTAGGCGTGTGAGGCATACAAAGTAAAATAGAAAAGGAAGAAACCGCAATCTGTGGCATCGTCACATCTTTTTACTGTTAAGACGAACCTTTGAAACATCGATTCTTAATAAATGTATAACTTGTAATTACTGAAGAGCGAATAAACTCTTCTTCTTCTATGAGTATACATTTAAATATGCATGATGATATGAACCATTCCCTGGGGCAATTAACTCTTCTTCTATTATGAGTACACATTTACTATATAGTATCTGTGGTGGATCCAGAAATCCGTATAAGGGTATCCAGGGTGTTCACTATGGGTTTTGCTAAACAATGCCCACTAGGCAATGTTTAGTATAAATTGTTGGATCGATATACTCTGATCAAACTATTTATATAGCTTGTTAAAGTTTAGTAGCCTTGGATAAATCCTAATCTACTAACAATGAAACACTGAATTACTCTATTAAGTATGCGGAATTACTTAACAAAGCTAAGAAGAATAACAAACTTGAATACTTTATATTATCACCTTGAACCTGCTTAATGAATACAGATTCACAACCCTAAATAAAGTTTATCGAACTTTATCTTCTCTAAAACTCTCTAACTAATAACAATGACTTAGGGATCCTTTTATAGGCACAAGGAAAACCCTAGTCGGTTTACAATACTTGAACGACAAGTATACTATCCCTAACTAATAGAATATTCTAGATATACACAATACATTCTAAAATAACTCTTCAGTCTTTATCTTCAAACGATTTAGTCTTTATCTTTATCTAGCAGTACTTTGATTTAGTCAACGAGCAGCACCTTGATAAACAACAGTACTTTAATCAACAGCAGCACTTTGAACAGCATTTTGATTATTTCAGCAGTACTTTGACTTTATAACCCAACATAAATATAAAAGGAAACTTAGACTTTGTTAAATACAAAATAACATATATTTAAGTTAATTTTTATGTTCATTTATTGTGCATTAAATGCATAATTACTTTAAATACGGAAAAAACAGATTGTTTAATGCAGCTTAAGCATTGCCCAGTGGGCAGTGTTTAGCAAATCCCGTTCACTATTTAGTAGAATTGTTCGGTAATCAATTTAGTTAAGCAAAAAAAGAAAAAAAAAAAATTGTTATGGGTTCGGGCTTTTTTGTTTCGGGTTATTCAGTTTTTCATTTATAGTTTCTATGTCTAGTTTTTATTTGTCTGTTAATTTAAGCAAAGCTTAAAATTAAAGTATCATTTTGGAAAAGAAAGCATAAGGCTGCCCACAGTAAGGCAACTCAATCCCTCTCATTTACCCTTCCATGTCAGTTTTCTCTCTCCAGCGACCTGCAGGCGATTGGGTACCCCAGTAAAGGTGACCAAGTTCAATTTTTTTTAAAAACAAAATATTAACACAAACTCAAATTTCATTAATAATTAAAATGTTACATAATAAAATTAAAACATTACAACACTTATTAAAACATTACAACACTTCTTAAAAATTAATAATCTAGATTGTGGCGTTCTTTAATTGAATCTTTCATTTCCTGCATTTTTTGTTGTTGTAATGCGAGCAAAGCTGGGTCGATTGGTGTGAGATAGAATATGAGGTCTTTTGGATATTGCTTTTCTCGATCAAGTTCAAGTCTTTGTTGTTCTATTGCCAATCTTCTGTCATCCATTTCCGCTTTCTTTTGCTCCAGCTCCAACTCCTTTTGCCTTTGCTCCAGCTCTTTTTTCTTCAACTCGTAGTATCCGTCTGCCAGCTCCTTCTTGTTTCCCAATGCCGTGAACTTAATGGTGTTCCATTTGTTAGTTACCCCATCCAAATACGAAGACTTGGAACTCTACGACGATTTCTTCTTATTTTTCTTAGCAGTATCACGACCAATTGGTCGCACATTTCGAGGCTCTTCATTATCAGGCACATCCGAGCCGGTTTCAGAAGTCCTTGACCCATAGAATACTCTTGATTCGGATAAGCTTCAGCTGGATAACCCGAACTGGTTCCAACATAAAAATCTAGATTGTTGCATAATTGATCCATAAAATCACAAGCATCAAGATTAATGCGGTTAACCGGACAATAATGTTGATAACTTGAATACGAAGATGTTGATGAGTCCATTGTTGGACGATACAAACGATTCGGGTGAGCCATACATAGATTGTTGACTTCGACGGGAGTGGCTTTGTTGTGGTTGTTGGTTGTTTTGATACGGTGGAATAAATGGACGATTGATAGGACGGTTTATAGCAAATGGATTGTTAGTTTGTTGTTGTGGAGGTTGTTAAAATTGATAATCAAGAGTAGCGGGTCGGAAATTAACGTTTGGTGAGACACCGGTTAACCGGAAACTCGAATCCGATGTTAATTACGGGATGTTTTGTGGTAATCGGGATTTTCGGCCTTTTGGTTGTGGTGTTTTCTTAGACATTTTGAATAAAGATAATTGTGAGCTTTTGTGAATTTGAAGTGTGTAAATATGTTGTGTTAATATGTGGTATTTATAAGTGTGTTAAAAGATTTTTTTTCAAACGTTCATATTGCAACGGCTAGTAACATATATATATATATGTATATATATATATATATATATATATATATATATATATATATATATATATATATATATATATATATATTTTACTTTCCAACGTTAATATTGCAACGGTTAGAACAATCAATGCAAAAGAAATGTGTGAATTGTATCGATCATCAACATGAGCAAGTACCAAAAATATCGCCCCACGATCGAATAGCCACAGTAGGCCGATCGACTCGGAATCGATCGCCCAAGTCGATCGTCCCCCCTTACTGTAAGCAGCCTAAGCGTATCTCCAAGCTTAACCGTTTTCTAAGTCATTTTGATTTCTTAAATATTTTCAACCTATCACTTACCTATTACTCCAATGGATCAACCCTTTATTGACCCATCATTTTTCACACCACTCTCACATAATACAAAACATCAAATTAAATGTCGAGCCTGAATAAGCTTTTGGTTTAATATGTCTTTTATTAAGTCATCACTCCAATGACATTAATAACCTTTCTTTAAATTTTCAACCTATTTTCAAGTCATCTTCAACCCAAGCACTGAAGATGCTCTACGATCATGCGGGGAACTTCTGGTAATTGAATAAGCTTTTGATTTTTTTGCCATTTGAACGAAACATTGTTTTTTAACTTATTCATTTATTTTTTATTTATTCATTTTTTTTAACTTAATGATTTGAAACCTTCAAGTTTTGAACCAGTAATTTAACCATCAAATGAGAACAGAAAGTGGTGGCAACTGGCAAGTGGTGATATTGGTAACCGGGTATTGATTTGGAAACAACGTAATAATCGGGTTTTCAACAATAAGGTTACAAGCGTAGACAAGATAGTACAAGATATTTAATTGAAAAGTTTTCATTGTATTTCGCATCGGTCTAAAAATGGTTCGTGGTGTTGGCAAGAATGGTTAAGAGATCCTAATAAGAGTCGAGTCAACCTTCTGACAACTCAACAGTAGCTCGTGAGGCAATTATGTATGTCTCTGCTCCAGTTACGCGTGCTGCTGAATTTAAAGTTGGGTCAAAAAGTTTGTGTGTTTGAAAGAGTCTGTTGTAATATGGTTTCATATACAAGTGTACATCAGGTAGTAGTCAACTTGGGGTCCGATTGGATGGTTATGGTTCACCGATCTAATTGTTTCGCTCTTAAATTGTGGGTCATGCCTTTCATACGGATGGTTAGATAGTTGAGCTAGGACTTATGAAATTGTGGAATGCCTTTATTTCTTAAAGGCATGCCTTTCTTAGAGCATAAGATGTGGTAACCCAGAGTTAAGGCACAACACAGTGTCACGTCAGCGCCACATCAGCATTAACATTTCAACATTAACTCTAAAAAAACACCTCTCACACCAATTCTTGTTTAAGTTAGATGTACAGCGTTAGAGCAAGCGGTGTGGTAACGTGGAGACCGAGTTATTCCTTAACTTCCTACGTTAAACATTGCGTTAACACACCGGACTCCGGCGTTAAAACTGCGTTAACGCAACGCGTCATATGCTTAACGTGACGTTAAGCTGCAACATGAATAAAAAAATCACTTACGCCCCATCCAACAGCCAAACTAGCCGTTACATTAAAAAAAAATCATTTTCACCCCATAACGACTAATAACTTTACAAACGGCTATTTTTTATTTTTATTTTTATTTTTTTTAAAGAAAAAAAACTTTACAAACGTACTCAGATCTATCGTGAATGTGAGGTTGCCGAAGAACGTCTGCGTAGCGACTATTTCTATCAAGGTTGTAAGTATACGAACTAGAATTTTCGAAGAAGATTTCGTATGAGCCGGAAACAGTTTCTACAAATAGTCGAAGGTATTGAATCTTATACTTCTGATCCTTTTCCAGATCATTTTAATTTCTTTAGGAAAGGACCCGATGCTATGGGTCGACCGAGTATAAGTGCTCTTATGAAGTGTACATCTGCCATACGCCAATTGGCATATGGACACTCACCTGACGCGTTTGATGAGTATTTGCAAATGGGTGAGCATTGTGCTTTGATAATTTAACAAGTGTGTTATAGATCTGTTTATGCTAGAGTATTTAAGAAAACCCACATGGTTCGACATTCAAAGTATTTATGAAAAATATGAGCGTGAGTGTGGTTTTTCGGGAATGCTTGGTAGCATTGATTGCATGCATTGGGAGTGGAAAAATTGTCTGGTTCCATGGCAAGGGCAATTTAGTAGGGGTGATAAAAAATACCCAACAATGATACTTGAAGCTGTTGCTTCGCAAGATTTATGGATTTGGCAAGCACTTTTTTGGGATGGCGGGGCCGAATAACGATATTAATGTTTTAGATAACTCTCCGTTATTCATCGACATTCTTGCTAACGAAGCCCCAAGAGCACCTTATATGGTAAATGGTCAAAGATATGAAAGGGGATATTACTTAGCTGACGGAATTTACCCACAGTGGGCGGCATCTTTCGTCAAATCCTTCACGGCAACAACTGACGAAAAACATGGTTATTTTAAAAGGAAGCAAGAAAGTGCACGAAAGGATGTCGAACATGCTTTTCGTGTGCTTCAAGGACGTTGGGGTATACTACAACAACCGGCACGTCAAGCGGAAATTATCAAGATACGTAGAATCATGTATACTTGCATTATTTTACATAACATGATTTTAAAAGATCAAAGTTTGCACTATGTGACTATGGCGAAATGTGGGTTGATCCGTCACCACGTTGTAGACGAGACAGGTGGGTCGAAAGATACCCAACGTCGCATATTAAGAGAAATATGTGACCAAGCTACGCATACTCAACTCCAACAAGACCTTATGGACCATGTTTGACAAAAAACGTCTTCAACGACAACAGGAACAACAAGAAGAAGAAGATTTCAAAGACGATGAATAAGTATTTGTAATTCGTATGTTTTTAAATTTAATATGTTTTGTATTTTTTTTGCCTTGTATTTTTTTTTAGTTTGATAAAAATTCGTATTGTAATGTTTTAAGAATTAATGTTAACTTTAGTTATTAAATGAAGTATTTGTTTTAGTTTAGGGGTTGAATATGAAAATAATTGAGGTAAAGTTGAGTTAAGATGAGTTATGATAAAGGGTGTTTTTTGTGAGTTAAGATGAAAAGGTTAAAGCTGATGTGGTGCTGACGTAGCAGCGTGTTAAAGAATAACTTGGAGTTAAGGTGCCTTGTGCTCTTACACTTTTTGCATTATTATTATTATTATTATTATTATTATTATTATTATTATTATTGACATAGGCTTTTCTTTTTTTATGCAAGAGTTCTCTTAAATAACTAAACTCATGGGCTCATGGCAATGGTTTAATAAAATCCTTAATAATATGAAAGAAATATTTGTATACTATTGCTGCTTTTGAAAAAAGATACTTAAATAAAATAAATAAACAAATAAAAAGACCGTTAAACGAAGAGTTTTGTGTGGTGCATATATTATTTGATTGGGGCATGTGATTAATATTGTACTTCGTATTTCCTAAAATTAAAATCCACGTTTTTATTTTGTGATGCCTAAGAATAATAATCATGAGCCTTGATAAAGGGACCTAATAAAGGGACCTAATCATGGACCTAATGCTTAAAATACTTGTACAGTGCACTGTACAAGTATTTTAAGCATTAGGTCCATGATTAGGTCCTTTTATTAGGCTCATCAAACATTTTCCATCATTTTATTGTGTCAATCAATCAAAAAAGAGTTTAGTAGACGGGAATAATATTTGATTGATTAAAGAGTGCAGTAGTCCTACTTTTATTAAACAATTAAGGATTACCATTAAGTAGAGTACTTTTTAGCCTCCTCATATCCTCACTTTACCTTCTTCTATCTCCATTTTCCTCCAATCTTCGTTCTTTTCGTAATTATGATTTTCAATTTTTCTTGGATTAGCTTTGGATGATCTGGAAAATTCTTTAGGTATGCTGTATGCACCACTTATTTTCGTGACATTTTCATGGTATGCACAAAAGATAAAAAGGTAAAAGGTTATATGAAACATGGATTTTTCAAAATCTTACACTACATAGATTTTGAAGAGGGTATGCACGTGCACACGTAGATCCGACCCCTTCCCTTCTATCCAAAAAATACTCGGAAACATTAATGTTCTGTCATTTTCTCTCCTTCTCTTCATATCTCTCCAAATAAATTAAAACTCAAGAACAAAATATTTTGAGTATAATGACAGGCATAAATATATATATATATATATATATATATATATATATATATATATATATATATATATATATATATATATATATATATATATATATATATATATATATATATCTTTATATTATATATAACAGGAGGCGTTACACGTAGATAATGCCACGTAAACGCCACCTCATTGCCCAGTAATTCATTATCAGCCATGTCATCACATTGTCGCCATGTAAGCAATTTTTTAAATTTATTTTATTTGCATTTTCCATGTAACAATGCCATGTAATTGTAATTAGCAGGCAACTATGTAATATATAAATTTGGAATTAATATTTAAAAAATGAAACTCGATGGATTCGAACTTGGGTTATTTATAACTTTAATACATGTGACAACCACTAGACCAATATATTTTTTGGTTTATATTTTGCAACTTCAAATCTATAAACTTAAAAAAGAAAAAAACTATATTTACTTTAATGAGAAAACCTAGCCCAACTCAACCTAAATCATTCTACGTACCTTTTGCAACCCTAAAACAAATACATGCTCCAACCCTAAAACACAACACACAAACAATACACAGAGTTTGTTGCTGCTAAAGGACCAACCATGGAAGGTATTTTCGCCCGTGTTATTTTATTCACGTTTGTAATTGGTACGGCTACTCTTTACGTTTATTTTCATGGCTTCTATAATTTACATATGTGCTTATGTACTTCATCTTTTTTCCTCTCTGCCTTTTAACTGATTTGTGAATATTCTGTGAACCATAAAATTTGCATGAACTAATTCATGCACAGATTAAATATTTGAAAAAGGCAGCAGATCAGGTATGTTGTCACAAAAGACATACTTACAAGTGATACTTTTCAGGTTCTATTGTAACACTTATTTCTGCTTGCCATGTATAATATGTTATAGTTGCAACCGGATGCTCTCTACCTCCTGGGAGCAGTGATGATAAATAAATATATACTCGAAGATTACAGTGTCATATTAATTTAAATAATCATTATGATAGTTTCATCCATCATGTTTTAGTGTTAGTAACAGACCCAAGGGCTAGGTTTGAAAGTGGTGTCATTCTGATTTGAGAGCTGTAAAAGAAAATTCTCATAATGGACGAGCAAGTATTTATCAAAATATCGCGCGTATATTAATTAAAAGTAGGCACCAGTTATTTATGTACCTTTATCAAATACATATATATGTTATTAGAATCATTTATGTATATGGAACATAAAACATTGTGCCTGCTCGACATGATTGGGAAAATGAGCGAGTCAATTTTAAAGCCTACTCATTAGTTACTTATCTCTTCCTTCTCTATAGCCAAATATGTTCTTACTGATGTGAATATGTTCGCACTGATTTAGCCTTCATGCGTGGCCTCTTCTAAATCCTTACATTTTCTTTTTTTACAGGTCCACTTAAAATTCTGAATGGAAATTATATAGATGATGTCCCCGCATTACAAGTGGACCCGAATTCTTGGACAAAGGTTTGTGTAATTTTGTTTTTTATAAACGCTGTTGTGAAGTTGATTATTTGTGCTAAAGGGATGGATGACCTTATCAGTGAGAAATTTTTCTCAGACGCAGTGAAAGGTTAGACCTATCTTCATTCGTCATGCCTTTTCTTCTTGGTGTTGTTTTATATTAGAGAGTTTGTATAGAGAAATAACTTTTGCTTATTAGTTTCGTTTGAGCTGAAATAATTACTTTTCTTATAAGCAAAAGATGAAAATATGCTATCCCAAACATCCCCCTGATACTAACTAAGTTGTGCAATCTTATCTTAACATAGTATGCAAAATCATAATTCGGCCTTTTGAAGATTTTCGTTCAATTGATGATTCAAATTTGGAGTAAAGTGGCCAAGCTTGATAACAATTCCACAATATTAGCGCTTCACCTTTTTGTATCCGTTACGTACTTTATCAGATGGAATGTATATCATCTAATATTTTCTGTGTTACACGAAAATTAACTATTGCTTTGATGGAACATTATGCAGATTGGAAGATTCCACATGCCTCCCCTTCAGGTTCTTTATAAATATGTATAGTTTTTCCCTTATAATGGAAATATGATTTACCTGAATCAAATGCATTGGAAAAGAGGAAGGTGCCTTTAGGTGCACTATGCAGTGATGAGTTTATGTTAGCAGACGTATGTACACCTTACAGTGTTCCTGGAAAGAGGCATCGTACCAGAGGCAGTCGTTCATATTATGCTCCTGACGAATCAGTTAGTGGTACTGATTTTACTCGATACGTGTATGATCAAACTCAGTTATATGAAGAAGGATCCTGTTTCAGTGATCCCACAATGCTCCTTGGCGGTGTGAGATATCAGGTTATGTGGCGATTGCTCTTTGATATTGATTCTTTTATTTGACAAATATAAACTAATAAGAATTGTTTTTAGGTATGACATACAATTGTGATACTTCAGTTTATATATACATGATTTTTGGTAGACACTGTTGGCATCTATAAACTTTTATATAAACCAGGTGTTGACATATTAGTTCACATTTTAAATTGGTTGTCAATAATCATGTGAGTTTTTTCTGAACCTGAACTATCACAGCTATGCGATTTCCAGATGTGGGACGATCATTTGTCCCCCCAAACTAACATTTTTATTTCCCATTTCAGCACAACTATGGGATTTGCTTGATTTACTACATTGTACATCCAAAAGGGGGCATGATTAGCATTTGTGGGACCACCAGGCCAGCTTCTAACTCGAGACAATCAATAAATCAAAGTGTACGTTTTGAAGGTGCCTCTGTGCCTAACCCAAATATTGACACATCATATCTTTGACTTCTGAACCTTACTCCAAAATGTTAGCGGTATTTATTCTACTCTTGGTCAATGGGGAGTGAACTACAAACTTTTTATTTATATGTTGTTTTCAAATATTTTTTTTGTCTATTCCAATAGTTTTAGTATTGCTTCTTATATTACCGAGTTTCTTTTTATCATTCTTCATGCGCTTTGAGGGTCTGTCACCTAATCTAACTCATGATGATGATGATCACGATAACGTTGATAACGCCAGTGATGATAGACATGGATATTGATGAAAATGATACCAACAAGTGAAAGTATATATACTTCATACGTCTTTTCTTCATGCACATTTATGTTTTTTTTGGTAATCATATGGTGGTATTTTTACTACTGTATTCTATACATATTCTAAGTTGCTAAGGCTTCTAAAGGCCCAACTACATTGGTGTTGACGTCTCTCTTATTGATGTGTCTTTTGCTGAGAAGGATCCTAAAATTAGTGCAATTGTTTGGGTTGGTTATCCGGGCCAAGCTGGAGGCAGTGTTATTGCCGATGTTTTATTTGGAACACGTTATCCAGGTACACCGAAAATTTGCGACCATAGTGTGCAACACATAAAACCATAAACTAAATTAATATTAAATGCTATAATTTTTCAATGTATATGATTTCAGGAGGAAAGCATTTCCAGTAGATAGGCGCCACAAATATCTAAACTCGACCACAAATGCGATAAGGGTGAAACACGCCAAATGTATAACAGGAGATTATCTACACCTAATATAAATTTAGTGAGCATTATGATTGCAGGTGGGATCCATAAAAGATTAGCCGAAAAGAATAGACAAATGAGTAATTGTATCCTAATATATTCAGATTATATAAAGGTTTGTACATTATTTATTCATCATCTTTAACAATAAGTCACTTTTTAGGTGGTGGTGGTGGAGGAAAAGGAACATGGGGTGGAGTGCTTGATATGGATTATAATCACATCATCTACACTAATGACCCAAATCATAGTAGTGAGGTATGTGTATCAGTCTTCTTTTATGAATTTTATAGTGCATCTTCCAGTGACTCAGTGAGTCGTGATGGCTGCACACATTCCAGTCACACCAACACATTAAATCGATGCAATCCTGTCTGATATTTAAAAAACCTGAATCACCCCATTCTTAATTGAATGGGTTGAAATTTTTGCATAACACAAAAAATTTGGGCCAAGGTAAGAGATACCCAACAAGCCATTCTCTAGAATATAAATCCACGCACCCTCAACCTGTATAACGTAGACAAGAATGGTTTGACCATAATGTCCTCCATGGGTAACTTTTCAACATGTTTGACGTGAAAATAGAGTAAATAAAATTGGTCTGACCAGTAGTCTTACAGCGAATCTGTTTTATTACTCAAATTGTTTTCATTTAATTGTAACTTTTTTGATTTGTAAACTGTGATTGACAACTTCTTTTATGATTTGAAAGCAACTGCTTATGATAAATGTGATCTGAAAGTTCATTGTCGCTTTCTTTGTGCAGATAAGAAAAGAGTATGCGGGGACCATTATGCACATATGTATGGTTAGATGATATCTCAATATTTCCGAAACTGTTCTGATGAGATATTCTCAAAAATGTTCTGGTGATAGGTGTGTATATGTGAGGAAATATATTAATGTCAAGATACCTCCCAGAGTCGGCAAGGGAAGCATCCTTAGAGTTGCTGGTGAAGGTGACATTGGTCTAAAAGGGTATATTTTCTATGAGCTCTGTTAGGGATTATCAAGTATAATATGTATGATAGGTTAATCTTTTTTAAAGGTTGTTTAACAAAAGTATAAGCCGCGATTTGCTCAGTCTTTTAAATGATTTGTTATATTATGTAATGAGGTCCACTTGGAAATGTATATCTTTGCATTGAAGAAAGACATGCAAAGATACTTCATTAATCTCTTATCCATGACTATCTCTTATCTTGATGCTATATCGGGGATTATCACTAAGGTAGTTAACATTCCTTTTGTTGAAAATAGTATTTGTAGGAAACATGCCTGCTTTTTTTGTTCTAACATTTTGTGGTTTGAGCAGTAGGTCAAAGATAGTTTAATAAAGGATAAAATTCAGTTTTAGCCCAGTTATTAAAGATTGGAAGGATCTACTAATTGAAGAACTGTGGCCATTTCTATCCAGTTCCAAGCTACTCCAGCAATAAATCATTGAACTAAGGTACTCGCGTATATTGTAAGTTTCACAGGTGTGTATATCCTTGGAAATTTCTTTGATATATAAAAGTATGTTTCTTCCTTTTGACTTAATTATCAACAAGAAATATATAAACGTATGTTTTATAAACCATAATATTATCATTGCAAAATGATTTATGTCATTGTGTGTTCCGGTTCTTCCGATAAATGCAACTGCAATAATTTATATAGTCCTTTTGATTGCATATAACAAATGTTTACAACCAAATAATATGGAAGCATCACATCATTTTAGCCTGACGTTCATAGACGTATAGTCACATTATACTCACATACCGTCGTTTATGGTACGGAGAAATAAGTGTCGCTCGGAACATAATGTATGTTGATGATAAGAATGGTTGCCGAGGACATGATGGTTTTCGGTTTCAACATTTGAGTGGTGTGGTGAATTACACAAAGGTTACAAGGATTCTTAAGCCGCAACCAAAATATACCGAAAAAGGATTTATTATTCTCATAAGCACCCGTTATGTTCTTGCATTTTATGTGTAACTTTCATGAGTCATAACTCTATATATTTCATAAAATATACGCATTTAATTTACATTTCTTTTCTTCTTAATGAATTAGAAAGACAATTCATACCTTTATGTTTTTTTCCATTAACTAATACTTTCCAACTATGCGCAAAAAAAAAAAAAAAAAAAAAAAAAAAAAAAAAAAAGAAAACATCTCTATAAATAATTTTTTATTGAAATTATAATTTAAATATTATTCTATCTTCTAAACAATAAATTTAAACCTTTTAATAGTTCAGTAATTGTTGACCCTCAACTATTTCCTTGGGTCGGTAATGTTGTAGAAGTTAATCGGAAGTGAGGATGGGCGAATCGACCATGTCCTTCAAGTATGTCTTTTTACTAATCTCAATATACAGTCATCCGCACCTATTCATTTAGCAAAAAATATCTTTGATAATTGGTAAGTTTAGTAATGGAAGAGGAACATGTTTTTGTCAATTCTAAACAATATCATGGCATTTCGAGTAACGAAGATCGAGGGCTATAACATAATTGGAAAATAAAGTCGTTAAATTAAAAATGGTGCCACTTTTATTGCTTACTCTTTGAATTTTACACTATCATTGATATGTCATGGTAGGGACAGGAAAGCGGGTAATCCACAAGTCAAACCTAATATGATACAGTAATTCTTTTATAGCCCTCAATAGCTATTGATTAACATTCTTTCCGGTACATAGTTTGATATTTGTTTGATAATTTTAGTGTTGTGATCTTTTGTTCTTATTTCGCATGAAGAGCCCGTATAGTAAAAGCTTATATTACTTAAAAAAGACCATCATTATATAATTACTCTTTACTTTACCTTAAGGAATACTTAGATGTTAGAAAATGGGCGGGTAAGTTAATTGGTTAATACAGATAAATGGGTGTCAAAATGGACGGGGTGACCTATAATTACTTTTTTGTTCATTAATTTATTACTCTGTAATAACAAATGTGTCTAAATGCACAGAGTAGAAACAACAAAGTAAAGTTTGAACACCAAAATTACGTATAACAAACACAAAAACACATACAATACATCCATATAAAAAAATTAAAAACAAAATATAAAACCTAAAACAATAATTACAATTAATACACTACCATGTAATATTAAGCAACAAAAAATTACAAGTCATGCCCGCCCATTGGGCGGGCTTAGAAGTCTAGTATATATATATATATATATATATATATATATATATATATATATATATATATATATATATATATATATATATATATATATATATATATATATATATATATATATATATATATGCATAGTGTGAGGTTCTTTTCAGAACCAAATGAATTGCGAGAACTGCGAGAACCAATCTTAGCCTTTGATCAAAACAATCTATGGCTGAAAATAAAATGGCATTATTGTAAATACAATTAAATTAAAATGATATAATTTATTATCTTAAAGGGCAATTAGGGAACTTTCTCATCACCAAAATATAGGGTCAGTTATAATTTTATTTCAAAAGATCCCTACCAAAACCACCCCTACACATTCAGCCTCTCTCCCATTTACCCAGATCTAATCGCCGGCCTTTTATTTTTCTTCGCAAAATTGTCGGAAAACGGCCCCGTCGAGTTGTTGCCATCAGTATTAGTGACCGATCATAATCGTCGGAAAACCCCAAGGTTTTTCATCTCAACCATCAAAAAAGAAAGAACAAGAAATTCCGGCGATGTTCGAGCGATCTTTGGTAACCCGCAATCAAAAGGTAATGATTTTGTGTTTAGGTGACTTACACCTTTTTTTATATATTTATTTAATTTAATAGCTTTTTTTTTTATTTATTTAATAACCACTGTCCATATGATTTTTTTCGGTGTCGATACGAATGTTTCATCTTTGAATCGATCGGTTAATCCAAATGGTATTCATATTCAATAAAAATCAATAAATGAATTAAAAAACTACATAATTAATTATAGATCCACGTGTATGTACATTTCAATTTCTTTTTGAACATCTCCTGCTCCATTATTCTATGTATGGCTTCTTCTTTTTATATTCAATTAGAAAGTGAGAGGATTAAAAAATGAGTGATGCAATAATTGATTAAAAATATGTGAGTCACCATTTGTTTGGTTTATTAGTGTTGTGGTATTTGTTTGGTTTATTTTGTTTTAATTATTTTCTCTGTTATTACCGGTCCTGTTATAGTTGTACCATTTGATTCATAGAAGCGATAGCAAATTGAGAATATAGGTACATCAGGAAATTGTGTGTGATTTGCTTATATGTTTGTGTCTATTGAAGAATCTTCCTGAGTATGGAATGCATATATGTTTTGAATTATGGTTATGTGTTAAGATTGCTTATATGTGTTCTCAGAATTTTATTTTATTTTTTTATTTTTTTATTATTATTTTTTTTGTTCACTACCATTGTTCGGGAAAACAGTGTCTACTTTTCTATATTTGTATGTTTATGCCTACATTTTATTTGAATCATGTGCCGCGTTTTATACCTACATTTTATCAGGTCATGTTTTTTTCTTTTCTTGTTCTAGTTTCCTAAAAGTTTCTTAGAGTGTTGACAAACTTATGATTTAGATATATGCTCTGTATCATAACCATATATAATGGTGTATACCAGGTCTTAGCTCTTGAATTTATTGTTTATAACTGATCTTATAAGTAGTAAAGTGAGCACAAGTAAACTTTTTGTTCTATTAGTTTCCTTTCCATGGTTATTACATATAGCGATCTTTAATTGTGACTCGTTGGTTACTACTACGTATATAAATGGTTATGTGTAAGGCTTTTCTAAATGTGCATATGTGTAAGAATAGCTTATGAGTAAATGTGCATATGTGTTTTAGAGTGTGTTTTATAGTTGGTATATGTGTGCGTATGTGTTTTAAGTTTTGTGCACATATGTTTTTATAGCTGGTATCGATAACAAGTGTGTCCATAACTTTATTACAAGATTTGATCCATAATTTTTTCGTATTATTGTTGTGAATTAATATTGGTTGCAAACATCTAGGTTATTCTCAAGACGAAGAATAGAAATGCACTCAAAATGATAGAGACGAAGAATGTACATGTGAATACAACGAAAAGTTTACATGCGCATATATGCAAAAACGATCAAGATAATCAAGGATACATGAATGCACACGTGCACACTTAAGACGATGTTGCAAAACATGGTGTTTACACATGTGCATCCTCAATTAATTTTTTTTTCTATTAATTAAGCATTTGTAATGAAGTAGAAATTTTAGCAGGTATTAGATTTTGTAAATCATTAACTTGTGCAATTTTGAGTTAATATTTATGTTGTTGATAACTTTGTACAGATATTTAAGTTATAGGAGAGTTAGTTGCACGTGTGCACATATGCTCATACATTAAAAGTTTGAAAGTATCAACATTTTAAAAATCATCTCAGCGTCTACATTGAAAATTTAATTTATCTACTACAAAAAAAACACATGTGCACCTTACTAAACATACTTGCTGAAAATAAATATTATTCTTAAAAAAAAAAATAATAATAATAAAAAATTAGGAACTAAAAAACGTTTTTTACTTAAAAAATAAAAAATAAAATAAAAAAGTAATTTTACCATTATACCCTTTTGAATTAAATAATAAAAATTAATATCCAAAAAAATCTGATTGGTTGATGCTGATTCTCGCAGTTCTCGCAATTCATTTGGTTCTGAAAAGAACCTCACCCTATATGCATAACCATAAAGATACATAATCAGTTATGTTTGAATGTGTTTGTATACAAAAAAAAAAAAAAAAAAAAAAAAAAAAAAAAAAAAAAAAAAAAAAAAAAAAAAAAAAAAAAAAAAAAAAAAAAAAAAAAAAAAAAAAAAAAAAAAAA